>CM064506.1:19314431-19400543 GCA_032716605.1 Paralithodes platypus | reverse complement strand
GTAAAGATAATAATAATAATAACTAAAATGAAGGGACTCTGTTTTTGGCCTGGGTTTGAATATTTAATGGTCTCTCGTTTGACACCCCGAATCTATTTTCAGTGATCAAGATATGTATTGACATGAAGCTCTTCATACGTGCATCACACACTATATAGATCACAACACATCTCTGCAGCTCTTAAACAAGTGGACATGTTCATTTTTAAAGAAAACAAAATCAAAAGCTCCAATAGAATTTTTCACACAAAAAATCCTAAGAACTTAAGATAATAAATCCAATCAGTGTCATAAGAGTTAGAACATTTAACTTCACTTAATAGATACTACTTCTTTGAGGAATCTAGATTTAGTTATGTACAGTACAGTACCTTAATGCAGTATTATAATTTTATATTTAATATCTTAAAATTGTCAAATAATTAATTTGATATACAAATAAAATATCTTGGTGTATAATACTACATTTACATAATTTTAATAATCTAAAACTTACAACATAAATAACTTGGTATACAGATAAAAATCTTGTATGTAAACTTAACCCATTGAGTACTGGTGACGTCCTTTTCATTATATTCTGGCAACTATTTGATGGTTATATTCAGCTTAGGAAGGACGTCTACCCCTTAAAAGGATACAGACTATCTCAATTAATCATTTTAGCTACCATATAACCTTCCTAAGCTTCATAAAATAGTCTAACTGCAGCTGAAATAAAACAAAGACGTCGCTGGTACTGTAAGGGTTAATCCAATATCTTATATCTCGATTACATACACTTCTGCTCAATAATCATGGATTTCCAATTACTGTATCTGGTTGGGTGCAAGAACAATGTCCAGGAATGCCAATAAAGACTTTGGCTTAAGATATGTGGGCTACTTTTAGTGAAAAAAAACACCAGTCACCTCCAATAGCTGCATTTTCTTTTTTTTAATTAGTTTTACCAGACCACTGAGTTCCATAAAAAAAACTCTTATAGGGCTGGCCCGAAGGATTAGATCAAGATGGGCAACTAATCAAGTCAAGATAGATAGGGAAGGGGAGTAGGCGAAGAAATCTATGAAGGCGAAGACACACAGACATTTCTCGCCATTTCATCAGTTCAGCCGGACCTCATAAGCTCCACAGCAGAGCTCTTATAGGGCAGAGCCGAAGGATGAGGCAAGAACTGCTACACTGCAGCACCAACCAAGAAGTGATCAAGGGCGAAGAATGAGAGATCAGGACGAAGGTAGAAAAAAATCACAGCGAGATGCAAAAAAATGCACTACTGAGAGGAATCGAGCCAGCTCGACTGCATCAGCAACCGAAGAGACAAATCAGGTCAGGAGCCTACTATCTGGCCAGGCCAGGGAGGCATATGAAATAGGTCGCCCGAAGGACAACCGGATGAGACAGAATAAGAGCAGAAGGGGAAAAACATAGAAAGAGGAATAAAAAAATACGCAAATTTAGTCAAGCCGACGACAAAAGCTCGAGGGGAGAGCGAAAGGGAAATACCCAAAACCCTCCCCCATCAAGCTCCAGTCGCCGGCCCCGAAGCCCCCCATTCGCGGCAAGGGGCGTAGTATTAGGGGGGCCAATAGCTGCATGAATGCTACTAATTCTACTACTATAACTAAAAAGTACAACGTATCTTTAGACATGGTTCAACCTGCCAAAGTATCTATTAACACATCTGGACATTGGTCCTTCTTGCACTCAGTCGGAGAATTATTAATGTATCAGATTGGAATGCCGTCTCCTGAGTGAGCCAATGTTTGAGAGACGAGCTCATCAAAACATTTCCTTAATTAGTAAATGGCAGGGATGCTTTATTGTCATATAATGTGAATAATTAATTTACAACAAAACACTGAAACCTCAAATATAAATCAAATAGGCACTTACTGGTAATGATGGAATTCTGTTTCAAGACAAAAATTATATATTCACAAAAACAGTCAATTAACACATTCATATCGGTAAATTGTCGAGCTTATTCTAAGGTTTCCAAGGATATATTAACAATATGGAGCAAATAGGTTCCACCTGAAAAATACAAATAAAATATCAGGTAATCTAATTTACACAAATTGATATCAATGATAGCTTATCCTGAATGGGTCTGTTGTATAAGTAACCAATATGCACCATAAGACGGTATCACACAAGCGCTTTCTTCTTCAACTATTATCAGCACCTCTGGTCTGGAGAAGTTATGAGTTTAAATTTTATAAGAATTTTGTCACCTGCATTAGTCCATCTTCAGGCTAGTTTCTGATGTATGCATGTATGTATGCATGTATGTATGTATATACTCAGGCACATACCTAATTGCTGGGGGTGGCCGACTTGAGAGCCCGAACAGGTACAACATTCAAGGGTTCTAATTCTTAGGGTCCGGGACCACTTTCGCGTTCCCTCGCCCCTTTCTCTATCTCGATGATGATGATGTGAGATTTTATACTAGCCTTCTGAGCGAACGCCACTTATAAGGCTCTCTGTCTCGATGAGTAGGAAAATTTTATAAGGGGAGGAGGATTCCTAGCCCCCTGATACCAGTGCAAAAGATCTAAAGAAATATTGTTGGAAAAATGCTGGCCATCAAATATTGGCAATAGAAGCCCTGGTGTGATTCCCTTTACAATCATCCAACGACCTCCCCACATATCTATACTCTATTCCAAATAAGTAGGCCAAAACTCTTGAACATTAACCTCTATACCTCATGAACAAATAGAGTAATCGAGCTAATATTTCTACCATTTGAGAAGGGTCAGCCAGGGAATAGGTGTGGACATATTTATAACCATTTGCTCAACTCTTATTTTAGTTTTATTTTGCTAAAGCGTTATTCCCATATAGCGATTTTGATAAGCTGTTTTGCCTTTATATTGTGTCGTCCCAGTTTTGGTTTGTATATATTTCAAGTTTTACATTATAATTACACACGGTTCAGAATTTTTAGCCTACCTATTTGGAACAGGGTTTAGTGATATGTACAAGAAGCTACATAAATCAACAGTATATATTTACACACCTGTACATCTCACTGGTACCCAAACTTCTACTATCTACCTAATTACAGAAAACATACTTTAAATAAAAATCTATTAACCTAACAAGTGCGCATGGGGGTAATTGGAAACGTCCCCCTGTGCTGACGTATTTGAGGTGTTTCCGTCACTAAAATATTCATTGTACCATTAATAGCATTAATACTTATCCATATGCGCCTATTATGGGTTGATTATAAAGGTATTAACCTGAAACAACAATAAAACGAGTGAAAACAGCGTTTGGATGGTCAAAATCGGAGATATAGCCCGCGAGTTGTATAATGTATGGGTGAGGCAATCTGCTTTCCCGCCAATTTCCCCCAAGGCCACTGAGACACAGTTGATCGATACTCTCTCTCTCTCTCTTGCACTCGCTTGCCATCAGTGATGACAACACCCTGCTTGCAACTCGCTAATGTTAGCACGAAAATATACCTCAGAATAAGGGAATAACAGGGAAAATAGGTGATAACTGAAGGAGAGGAGGAAAGTGGGGAAGGAGGGGAGGTAGAGGACTGAGATTTTGCATGGCCCAGGGGCCAAGAAAAAAAAAAAAAATAAAAAAATAAAAATAAACAAAATATTTTTTTTTCGATGTCAAAAGTTGATTTTTTTTTCACTCACTCTTAAGAGTCTCCCAGCAGTCCGCCAGGGGAACTCTTAAGAGTCTCCCAGCAGTTCCCGGGTTAAGTACAATAGTACAGTACACTGTAATTTGCGTTGCTAAATTCAATCTGCAATGTACTGCCACTGACAAATGTTTGTGAGTTCTTGCGATATTCTTTATGCAAACATATCCATTTAGATTGTTGTTCAGATCAAATCAGCTATATAATATCAAATACATAATGTGTATTAATTGATATATAGCCGATTTTATCTGAACAATCTAAATGGATATATTTGCATAACGAAAATCACAAGAATTCACGAACATTTGTCAGTAGCTGTACAAATTATTAAAAAGGGGGTAATACACTTAATTATGTATCATTAGTCTAATTTAAAACTAATAGACTACAAAAATGGACGGTAATGAGAAATACTTACAATAAAAAACAAAAAACATGTACGGGCAAAATAGCTTGAAAGTAAAGACTATTATATGGATGGTATAATTTTCAAGCCCATGCAAATAAAATGTTATCGCTGGTTTATCAATTGTCACATCACGTATCCAAATCCCTCCTAACCCCTTCTGCACCGGTGATGTACTTTTCACTATATTCTGGCTACTATGAGACGATTTCATTGAGCTTAGGAAGGACGTATACCACTCCAAAGGCTACAAACTATCAAAATTAATCCCGTTTACCTACCACATATCATTCCTAAGCCTCATAAAATCATCTATAAGTAGCTGTATTTAAATGAAAAAACATTGCTGGTACAGAAAGGGTTAATAGCTTGCAGTAGACTACTTCATAACAAATAATCAACCTCTCTTCTAACAGGAACACTCGCAAACAAAGCTAACCGTCGCAGAGCTAATTGTATCTATGCTATTATAGCTGTGCAATTCTCCAACCCAAGAGTGAAATGCTATTCTCAGATTTTTTCTATTCAACTGCTGAGCTCTGGAACTCTCTCCCAGAATCAGTCTTTCCCTCTTTCTATGACTTAAATTGCTTCAAACTACGTGTGTCCAGGAATTTTAGCTCGAACGTCCCTTGATTTTGGCCCTGTCACTCTTTCAAATCTGGGGGAGGCACTCGCTGCAGGCAGTTAGCCTTTTGTCTCCCTCATTCATATAAAAACAAAAAAACAGTATAATGGCAAACACAATATACAGCCTCATAGTATCCTTTTGATAGTTTAATTTTGTTGTTTTCGAACTTTCTAATAATCTGGAAATATATATATATATATATATATATATACAGTATACTGTATACATATATATATTCCCGATAAGGGGTGGCCATGAACATTATGCGTTTGTCACGAATCACTAGGTCAAGTTGCCCAGGCTTGACGTCTACCAATAACATTTTGGCAGTGCGGCGGCGATCCGCCGACCCTCTGATCAGTAGCCGACACTCTACAGACTATGCTATGGCTTGCGACAATATATTCAGTAGTTGTATGTATGTATGTATGCATACAGTAGTTAAAATAGCATAATACAAAGTAGCTCTGTAGCAGTTATTTTTGTTGTCGGTTGTACAGTGAAAGTCCCGTAATCCGGCACCTGATATCCCGAAAAATCCAGGTCAGGAATATGCCAAGAACCAATTTTCATGTCCGAAATATGCTGAAATATATATTTTTTGTAGACAATCATTGTGCTTTTGTTGAAATATAGACATAAGCATGTGTTTCTAAACCTTTTCATAGAATATCTACATGTTTATAATATTTAAGTCATACTGAGATACTTGGAGGATAAACATGCCCCTCAACTTTCCTTTCATAATTGTTAAGCGCAAGGCCTTAGGTGGGGCTTCGGTGTCCCGGGGGTTTCCGCACTCTCCTCAGCTCCACGCCTGGGAGTGGCTTCGAGCACCTGGGCATTCTTAGTGGTAAAGCAGGGAGGGTTCTGTAGGGGTGCTCGGTTAAGGCCTTGGCCTTGCTATGGACCTTGGGGATGTTTGATCAGACAGCCTGGGGAACAACAACAAAAACATGGGTGATTGAGAGCTTGTTTCTGTAGAACTGATATGCCATCCAATAGTGCAGTACATTTGATAACCTGGTATGTCCTCTGGTTCCTGTCTTCCGGATTACAGGACTTAGGCCTATACTTCATTTCAACTCTTCTTGGGAATAAATATATTGTTCTGATTGTCTTATAAACATTCAAAAGCAAGTTGAAGCTCTTGATGATAAAATATGATTCCTCAATGAGGCAAACTTTGATAGTATATTTTAGAATGTACTGAAAACACTAACCAAAGGTCCTTGCACAAGTTACTATAGGTAGCGCCAACAAACTTGACAATAATCTTGATCCCTGACCTCTCTGTTACTGTAACTCAAAATTGCCTAGATCAAACTGGCTGTAAATATCCACATGTATTTCCTGGTCGACTCTTTCCAAATGATAGAAACGTCAGCCATATTGCTTTAATTTATTTCGAGTTATAAGAAGTTAAAGGGTCAAGATTATTGTCAAGTTCGCTGGCGCTATCTATAGTAGGACTATGCCGTCCCGACAATTTCCACTTAGGCCTGCAACAATAATCCAAAAGTCAAGCTCAGTTTCATGTGTGTAAATATGTAGGAATAAATTACTTTCTTGTGCCAATATAGTCACAGAGTATGAAAAGCAACATCACTCTTCGCATTGTGCATTTCCTTTGGTTGTGCACTTTTTGTGTAACTACCATTTCTTTGATGAAGTACTGTACAGTATTTGTTACAAAGCAAAAACACAATCGGATATTGTTAAAGGTATACACTGGAATAGATATACTTTATGCCATACTACAGAACAATACTTTATCATAACCAACTTCCACCAACAACATTATCTACACTCCTTGAGAGCCCTGTGGGAAAGCCTGACCGTAGCCATGGCCTTCCTTAGGGACTTGGGGCTGTTCGGCCAGGCAGCCTAGGGAACAACAACAACCAACTTACATATCTTGGGTAGAGAGCAAGCACAAATATGTGTCTGTAAATTTCAAAATGTGTTAAATTATAACATACTTTATAATAATTTATCATAAATTAGTAATACAAACATATTAACATAATCTGGCTACAGTTTTTAGAAATAGGCAGAAAGCTAACCTGCACAAACAAAAACAATACAGTCATTCTAGGTGATGTACAGTCGATCGGGCCGCAGCATGATTGGGCCGCGGCGTACTTGTTATTTGCCCCCCTGCAGGCAATATACAGTATATGATGATGGTGATGGGCTGGTCTATCAGAGTGAGAACTGAGCGATCCCCGCCATACCCATAGCTTACTCCGACTGTTCCTTTTCCTTATATATTTTCTAGATCTCAAGTGACGGCGTCTCTTTCGTGGATTGACCTCCCAATCTACCAAGATTGGAAGCCAAAGCGTCACATTTTTCCTTTGCCCCTCAGCTTTCTCTTCATAATTGCTGAGGGGCACAGGGCCCTGGGTGGGGCTTTGGTTTCCCGGGCGTTTCCGCACCCTCCTCAGCTCCCCGCCATGGAGTGGCTTCGGTCACCCAGGCTTTATTGTGGTCGGCAGGGAGGGTTCGGTGGGGTGCTCGGTTATGGCCTTGGCCTTGCTCGGGGCCTTGGGGCTGTTCGGCCAGGCAGCTTGGGGAACAACAGCAACAACAACAACAATAAGTCATTGGGGGTGAGGGAGGCAATGCCCCCCCCTCAACCCATTATTTTATCCCACGGCATACAGTAATGTAAACAAAGCGGGCGATACGCCCGAATACTACATGGGCGGCGGCCCAACCGCCATGGGATTTTCTCGGTGTATACTTTGTGCAGAACAGCTTTATCAACTTCCTACCTCCAATTGTAATATAGTGAAGGGATTAGCACAGTCTTAAAGCTAATGTGAGTCATATTTCACATTAAAATATCGAATGCAATGAAACATAAATTAAATAACATCCACTGCATAACGAAAGTACAAATCACCTTGCATAGATATCAATAAAATTGCATCAACTAATATTGTATGTTAGGAATTTTATCCTTGCACAGTTGGCCAAATAAGTCGTGTCTCCGCTGTCATTACGTTTTGCTTACTGTGCGCTATATTAATGTCTGTTAGATGTTGAATAGGGTGTGTAGCGATAGGAACATGTTTGTATATCTCACTCAAAACGATGAATTAATCCTTAGATAGTGCTGATACCAATTATTGATCGAAATATAATTGGTGCCGCGACATCACTTATTTGGCCAACTGGATCTCCTGCGTCGATCTCAAGTAGGCAAGTTAGAGTGAACAGGTTATTTATCTTATCCGTTTAAGGGGAAATGGGCAGTTTTTCTGGTCCCCCTTCTCCCTCGTGTTAAGCCCCATTTGTTTTGGGATTATAAGATGCTCGGCCCATTAGTTTAGTGATTTTAACACCATTCGCCCCATTTTGTTGTCAATTTTAAGACCTTTCATGACATTTAGGTGTCGATTTTTTCCTGGCGAGCGATAGCAAGCCTGAAATTTTAAGAAGAACCGGCATTTGGCTGGAAAAATTTTCGGTAGAAAAATGTACAAATTTATCTTCTGGGGGACTAGGGAGTGTTTTTCTAAGCTTGATGGAGGTCTAGTGAGGAAACTAAGAAATAAAGGAATAAATGAATTAATAGACCAAAAAAACGGCCCATCTCCCCTTAACCTAATATCACCAGTCACACATCCGGCATTTGTACTGCACTTTCTGTGAAGCGAGCGACCAAACAAAATGTACAAACACAAAATAGAAGAAGCGGGTGGAAGTCTGTCAAGGTTCCGGTGGTTTCTCATTTCTTTTAACTATACTTGAGCGCCTAAAGGAAGCCAAGGTCCTACGGAAAATGTTCTTAACGGAGCTGACGTCTGTGTGTGAGGCGTGGCGCGGAGCTTTCTGTAGCGCCATGATCATAGACTGTGGGGGCTCGCTGGATATGCTAGGGGAGGGAGAGGGGTTGGAGGAACAAGGTGTACGACCTACAGAAGTACAGGACCCAGTAGCCAGGTTAGCCCGAGGACGTGCTCCACCGTCGACAATGTTACTCAGTTCGCAGGAGACGTACTGGGCAGGCCTGGAGTTGTTGGGCGAGCTGACTGAACGTGGGAGGACAGGACTAGTCTCCACAATAGTACCAAGAGAACTATTCCTAGAGGAGCCGCGACTGCTGCTTGCGCTACCTACACTACCGGGTACGCTACCCACCAGCCGGGGTGACCGAGGGCCCGGGGAGGTCTTCACCACCTGAACCACCTCCCGTCTCTTAGCCAGGGCCTCCTTCAGTAGGTGGACAGCTTCGTAGTGCCGCGCCTGACTGGCTATCTGCACTGGTGTTAGACCCTGGTCGTTCTTTAGGCTAGGATCCGCACCTGCCTGTACTAGTGCCTTAAGGACCCGCAGGTGGCCATATAAAGCTGCAGCGTGGAGGGCTGACTCACCATTCTGGAAATACAAGGAATATTACATTGTGCCTGTAAACAAAACACATAAGTAATAATAGACACTAAGGGGTTAGTGCTTGTTTTTTGGCCTATGTATTATTTATTAAAATTTATACTTGAGTTTTCTCGCTAGACCTCCATCAAGCTTAAAAGAACACTCTCTAGAACCCCTTTTAAAATAAATTTGTAATTTTTTCGGTAGAAAAATATCCCGGTCGAAGCCCGGTTCCTTCTAAAATTGCAGGCTCGGTATCGTTTGTCAGAAAAAAAAATAGACACCTAAATGGCACGAAAGGTCTTAATATTGACAAAGAAATGGGGCGAAAGGTCTCAAAATTACCAAACTAATGGAACAAATGTCGGAACTAATATGCTAAACATGAGGGAGAAGGAGGTCTAGAAAAAGCGACTATCTCCCCCTTAAGTGACAGATCATATTATGGAGGATACCAGTTACTTGTTTTGTTTTACATAATTTCATGTAAACAGAATATTACACTTTATAAGTAGGCCTACAGCAGACGGTTATGTATCAAGAATAATAATGATAATAAAGAAATCTATTTGTCAACAGCCTACTGTGTGTACCCAGAGTATCAGTGATGAGATGCATACAAGTAGGCTTGGATGATTTGGGCATGTAGAGAAGATCGATGAACTAAACTGGGTGAAAAGATGCAAGTCTGTGAATGTGGAGGGAGCTGCAATGAGGAGGCAATTCCTTGGTAAGAAGAAAATTTGTTTAGATTAATGTTCTCTTACTCTTCCATATCTTGTAACACCGGTAGATATGTTGAATAGTCTATTATTGGACTTAACCCTTGGGATCTGGGGGGGGGCTTATATGAATTTTGGTAAAATCAACTTCATAATTCAGTAGCTACTGATTGAGACCACCTAGAGCAGTCAATGTTTTTGCAAATTGTAGAACTTTTTGTTGTCTGTAGAATGCCGTAGAGATGACGTCGCTACAACGCGGTTGCCGAGTTCTGATGACTATAGCGGCGATTTTTAGCAGCGCATTTTGCCTCAAATGAGGCCTCCCGAATTCTGAGGGTTAAGGGGAGATGGGTAGTTTTTCTGGTCCCCTTTCTCCCTCGTGTTAAGCCACATTCGTTTTTAGATAAGTTTTTCTGGTCCCCTTTCTCCCTCGTGTTAAGCCCCATTTGTTTTTAGATAATACGACTTTCGGTCCATTAGTTTGGCGATTTTAACTACTTTCGTCCCATTTTGTTGTCAATTTTAAGACCTTTCGTGCCATTTAGGTGTTGATTTTTACCTGGCGAGCGATAGCAAGCCTGCAAAAGGAACTGGCCATTGGCCGGGACATTTTTCTACCGAAAAATTTACAAATTTATCTTGAAGGGGGATCTAATGGATGTTTTTTTTTAAAGTTTGATGGGGGTCTAGGGAGGAAACTAAAAAAGATAATATATGCATGAAAAAATCGACAACAAAAATAAAACCCTTCCCCCTTAACCCAAAAACAGCGAGGGGGGGGGGGGGGGGGGTATTGAACTAGCTCCCCGTAAGCACATCCTCCACACAGTTTGCTAATGTTAGCACAAAAATATACCAACGAATTAGGGAATAACAGGGAAAATAGGTGATAATTGAAGGGGGAGGGGAAAGGGAGGAAGGAGGGGATGTGGAGGAGTGATATGAGGTATAGGGGAAAAAAAAAAAAAAAATTGAGTGCTACTGGGGCTGTTTAAATGTTTTTTTTAGGCCTCCCTCTTAAGAGCTTTTCCGCCGTCACCCAGTAAAACCTCTTAAGAGCTTTGTAGCCGTTTACGGGTTAAGTAATCTATTACTGGACTTGATAAACTGCTAAATGTTTACCTTTAGTAAAGTGAGACAGGGTTTATAAGGCAGCAACTCGTGTACCACCTCCACGTGTCCCTTGTGAGCCGCTTTGAACAGAGGTGTGGCGCCATCCTGCAATATTAACAATAGTACCGTAAATACCTGTTCAATATACACATTATTACTCTATCATTATACTTTCAAAATAGATATCATTATTCTTACTAAAACATCAGTAATTATAATGTGAAACTTGCAATCTAAACAAACCAAAACAAGGACGACACAATATAAAGATAAAATAACTTATCATTTACTCTTGTACACTGGGCAATATCCTCAGACATTCATGCAGGACGCCCCGGGAATGTCCTCAGACATTTTGTTTTTTCCGCCAGAAGCACGGGTATGGGGAGACATATGTTGGTACCATATCTAGCATACATACATAGTACTAGCACTCATCCCACACATAATCAATCTCGCTTGATCCATTGGTATGGAAGCACATGAATCAACCACAACCTCATGGCGGGTGCCCAAGCCCGAAAGGGGTTGAAATAGGGGAGCTATCCCCCCGCCAAAGGCGGCTTTCTAGGGCCTTTCCTAGCTGATGCTGAAAGGATTGGGTTCTAGTCATGTGGTGATGGTCTGGTCTATCAGAGTGAGAACTGAGCGATCTCTGCCATAACCTCTGACTGTTCCTTTTACTTATATATTTTCTAGATCTCAAGTGAATCTTCCGTGGATTGACCTTACAATCTGCCAACCTAGAGGTTGGCAGATTGGAAGCCAAAGCGTCACATTTTTCCTTTGCCCCTCAACTTTCTCTTCATAATTGCTGAGGGGCACAGGGCCCTGGGTGGGGCTTTGGTTTCCCGGGCGCTTCGGCACCTTCTTCAGCTCCCCGCCATTGAGTGGCTTCGGTCACCCACGCTTTATTGTGGTAGGCAGGGAGGGTTCTGTGGGGGCGCTCGGTTATGGCCTTGGCCTTGCTCGGGGCATTGGGGCTGTTCGGCCAGGCAGTCTGGGGAACAGCAACAACAACAACCACCACAACCTCATCTGATTACTCGCCCCATGTGGAGCAGCCAGCTTTGGCAACCTCAGCCAAGCCACCGCCGCAGCCCGCTCATTACTGGCCTTAGGGATAGTGCTATATATAGGGTGCTACAAGTTTCATTGCTCTTGAGTGGGGATAGTGGCAGTGAAAGTGAGTTTGAGGGTGAATACCTCTCACTGGAGGCCATGGTGGAGGTTGCAAAGGAAGTGGGACAACAAAGAAAAGAAGAGGAGGAGGATTAGGAGGAGTGGGGGGTATTTCCACCTGACCCTTTGTCTCCGTCTGCCTAGCCATGTACATGTGACCCACTGCCACACTTTACAAGAGACTTGTAAGTATAATAACATTTTATAAGTGTGGGGCTAGACAATAATCTAAGTGAATAAACAGTTTGATACATGATGAGAGATGCTTACTTTTAAAGGGAGCGTAATAAGACAATATAAATTATGTGAATGTCCGTAAAAACATGCGTAAAAAATATAACTACGGCCATATTGGTTACGGCTGCTTTGACTTGAAACCAACTGAAACTCGTACGTGTCGGGTAACGTCTGGGTTGACCCCGTGGCTAAGCAGGAGCCGGACGACCCCGTGGTGACCCATCTGTGAGGCGATCCACAGCGGACTGGCTCCATCCACACGACGCACGGTCGCCTGTAAAACGTTAGATTCATAATAGCACCAACCCACCAAATGACCACTTGCGAGCAGGTTGACACCGGAGCAATTTTGTTTAAAGACTTGAATGAATATATACTGTAGATATATATATTTTGTTCTATGTGAGTAAGGGAGACAAAAGGCAGAACTGCCTGTAGCGAGTGCCTCCCCCATAGTTGTAAGAGTGACAGGGCCAATATCAAGGGACGTTCGAGCCATAATGCCTGGACACACAGAGTTTGAAGCAATTTAAGTCATAGGAGGAGGGAAAGACTGATTCTGGGAGAGAGTTCCAGAGTTCAGCTGTTGAATAGAAAAAAGTCTGAGAGTAACATTTCACTCTTGGGTTTGAGAGTTCTACAGAGTAGGGGTGGGATTGTGTTGCAAGACGGGTACCTCGTACCCTACGTAGAGGATGTGGTATACACTGGGAGAGCTCTGAGGAGCACTGATTATTGTAGTAGCGATATAATAGGGTGGGATTGTGTTGCAAGACGGGTACCACGTACCCTACGTAGAGGAGGTGGTATATACACTGGGAGAGCTCTGAGGAGCACTGATTATTGTAGTAGCGATATAATAGCGAGAGAGATGCAACATTGCGGCGAAGAGAGAAAGTTTTCAGAGAGTTGGTGAGTGGGCAGGAGTTAATGATACGAAAGGCCTCCCTTTCTACTTTGTCTAGGAGTGCAGTGTGAGAGGATCCTCCCCACACATGTGAACAATACTCAATACAAGAACGCACTGTGCCCCTGTCCAGAGCAAGAAGCTGAGCAGGGGTAAAGAACCCCTCGAAGTGGTTAAGCACACCCAGCTTCTGGGAGGCTGCTTTAGCAAGACTTGTAATATGGTCCTCCCAAGTGAGAGCAGAAGAAAAAGAGACACCAAGAATATTGAGAGAAGATGAAAGATTGATTTTTGTATTGTTGAAGAATAAGGGATAGTCCGCTGGGAGTTCCGGACGGGTAGATAGATGGAGAAATTGGGGTTTGGAAGCATTAGAGGCAACAAGGTTTTCTCTGCCCCAATTGACCACTTGCGTGTTTCGTTCTATAAGAAAGTTAGACCTGTAGACATAGGTATTAAACAGAAATGCAAGAATAGTGTAAGCTTCTGATGGATAAATGGTATGTTGAATTGGGTTTTATGTATTTATAAATGTACTACGACCGTATTATAGCGGTAAATTATGTTATATATCGTTGTCTACAGCTCAAACTTCCTTACAGAACGAAACTCACTAGTCGGCAACTGGCAATAGTAGTTAGATCAGAGGATAAGTGTTGCATGGCTTCATTACGTTTGTCTTTGAGGAATTGCTGGCTGGGGCGTTCTGAAAAACTAATTGAGTAGTGTAAGGTAGAGTTGTCTGCGTATGAATGGATGGGAATGTAGGTACAGTTGAGAAGATCATTTATGAAAATTAGAAAATGAGAAGATATACAAGAAAATGTACATGAAATTGCCTTGTTTTGGCCATTTTATCACTTCCAAGGACACAATTCGAACTATAAACTATAATTTTATCTTTACATATACAATAATAAAGACAACAAATAATAGATTCGGCATTCGTTTGACACCCTGCTTGCGAGTTTCAGGCTATAAGAAAGTTGGAGCCGTAGACATCGATATTAAGCTGAATTACCCTTGAAATTAAATATATGTATTACAGTCTACGGTTTCGTCACATATACTTTCATTTTTTATTTTATTTTTTATTTTTTTTACATAAAGGACTGGAAAAGGAAAATCAATGCTTATAAAAAAATTATCCATTCCCTAATAGTATTCTCCAGTCAAGAAAAGCATATACCACCTGGATTTAAACTGTTGTGGATGGAAATTTAAGTCTACTTTAGCTTCATCACTCTAAAACTTACAAATTCTCTAGCTCTATTACAATCATTAGCTTCAGAATACTTTAGTTTCTATAGAATCTAGAGTTTCATCAAAATATATCTTAATTAGTCTATATTATCATAAACTTCATAGCAACATGAATTATACCACATAGCTCCTACAGATTGATTGGGTGAAAACAAAAATCTATCTATCTATCTCTCTCTCTCTCTCTATATATATATATATATATATACATATACATATATATATATATATATATATATATATATATATATATATATATATATATGCTTGTCCTACGGTATGATTACAACTACAAAACATTTTCTATGACTTAGGACTATTAATAAACTGACTGTCATAATATAAAACACATTAAATTAATTATAGTGACCACCCCACCTTGGCCCCGGCACTGAGTAGCGTACGGACGACACTGGTATGACCGTTCTGTGAGGCCACAAAGACTGATGTGGCCTTATCCTTCATGGCACTATGTGGGTCACCACCACGCCTCAGTAACTCCAGTACCACATCCATATGACCGCACTGGGCCGCTACTATCACCGCTGTACCACCATCCTGGGAAAATGGACACAGTTTTAAGACCATGCTACATACACAGATAAAGAGATACTTAGATATTGGATTATTATGTTCTCTCCACCAACCAACTTTACTCCTAAACTCGATTAATGAAATTAACAAACACATGTGGCAGTCCGGGGATTCGAACCCAGGACGCTCACACCGAAAATCAACACACTTATGATTACAGATAAACATACCGTATACACAAAGTGATAGATAGACATATTAATGGGAGATAATATAATGAGAGACAGAAGTAGAGGTAGAGCAGTGGGGTTCTGTGAGGCCACCAAGATGTGTGTCTTTGTCGCAGAAACTCGAATATTGATGAAAATGCAGTAATTTACATGTGGCCTAATTCAGTTGGATAGTCAAACTTTATCACACTACTGTTTCAACACCATCCCAATCATCGTAAAGAGGCAACAGGATAGTGTGTCGGCCACTGAACAATCCATTGATATATAGTACAGTATACTGTACATTCAACCGTGCCTCATTCTTGAAGCTCTCATCATCGACAGTGGATAAACCCAACAAAATTATACCAATAAACAGTAATTACATATTTGTTTTGTATTATGCCACATCCACTATTACTATAACTGTAACCGTAACAGAGTAAAACATTAAAATTGCAAAATTTCATCAACATGGATAATTGGCAGTCTGGTGGTCGACTTAGATCCCTCAGAGTTCATCTGCTTCGCTTGGCTCTGTTGTGATGGACGGATCGGGGGACAAACTAGAGTGAAGATTATTATTACGATGGATGAAGTTAGAGGAGTCCTGGAGCCAAGGGGTGTTTGCATGCATGAATGGGCCAGAAAATCACCCGCTTGATTTAGTTAGAGGGTCCACTGGGACACCTTTTTAGCGAGGGTAGACATCCCGAAACCCGGCAGTTATCGTGTTATTCGGGGTTTTCGCTGAATTTAATGAAATCAAAATAACTCCTTTTTTTACGTGTGACGGTTACATAAATTGCAATAACTCGGCAATGAAATGGTCTACAGAGCTCTTCACCACTCAAAATAAAGCTTAAAGAATTATCTATTCAATGGGTACAAACACAATAAGATTGGTCAATACCCAAGGTCACAAGAGAATGTAAATGTAGATCCGACCAGAACCAATAATTTGAATAAAGACCGTTCCTTGAATCCCAAATCCAAAACTTTGAATGTTTTCTATGCAAACGCTCGTAGCATACGCAATAAATTTTCAGATTTAGAGGAACTAGTGTTTACAGAAAATTATGATGTGATTGGCATAACAGAATCTTGGCTCAATACACAAGATAGAGACTTTTTAGCAGAGTATTCACTTCCCGGTTATGTAATGTTTGAGAACAGCCGAATAAATAAAAATGGAGGTGGCGTTTTATTTTATATCAAAGAAAGTCTTAACCCGACCCTCGTGTCAAAACCTCAAATTGTGAACGTCGACACATCTTTTGTGCTAATAAAGAATAATAAAGGTACAAAAATAATACTTGCGTTAATATACAGACCTCCAGCTCAATCAGTGCAAACTGACCGAGAAATTTACGAACAAATTGCAGATATAAGTAACTCACAAGATACCGTAATTTTTGGCGACTTTAATTTACCTGTGACCAAGTGGGGCGATACTCTTACTTCACACTCCGGACATGACTTGTATACGAACTTGCAAGAGAGTTCGCTTTATCAATTTGTTCGAATGCCGACCCGTGGTAATAACGTTCTTGACATTGTACTTGCAACAAAAGAAGAATTGATAGAGAATTTGAATGTTGGTGATGAATTCAGTAACAGCGACCATCGTACGATAACTTTCACTTTAAAGTTTACTAGTAACGAACCAAATAGTAGCATCGAAAAAGTCCCTAATTTCAAGAAAGCAAACTTCTATAAACTTAGAGCTATGTTTAAAGAAACTGACTGGAGCTTTTTAATTAACAATAACGACATAAATACATCTTGGAAGTTATTCGAAACCACTTACCTAAAAGCAGTGCAAGACTGCATACCATCGAAAATACGGCGTCCAGGCCATAATAATAAGCCCAAATGGTGGAATAAAGATATTTCAAACTGCCTGCTTGCTAAAAAATTTGCTAATGATAGATTAAAATCCTCACAAAATGACGAAGAACGGGTGAAATTTGTAGAGATACGACGCAAAGCCAAAAAGTTAATTAAGCAAAGTAAAAAGACATTAGAGTTACATATTGCGAATCAAAGTAAAACAAACCCGAAAGAATTCTATAGTTATATCAGAAAGAAAAAAGTAGTTACTTCAACTGTTGGACCGTTAGTCGATGAAAAAGGAGAATACACCAAAGACGAAGTACAAATGAGTAATGCCCTCAATACCTTCTTTGCATCAGTTTTTACAACAGAAGACCTCAGTGATATCCCTACACCATCGCCGATTCAGATTGATAATTCAGATGTTCTAAGCAATATCACCGTTACAGAGAGAGAAGTATTGAATTGTTTAGATAAACTCAATGTAAATAAAACGCCAGGACCTGATACAATCTCGCCTAGAGTTCTAAAGGAAGCTAAGAATGAGCTCTCCAAACCACTGACATTACTATTCAATAAATCCTTGCAGTCTGGAACTATGCCTGATCAGTGGAAGCTAGCCAACGTAACACCGATATTCAAAAAAGGCAGCAAATCCCTACCCAGTAACTATCGTCCAATTAGCTTAACCTCAGTTGTATGTAAAATGCTAGAAACGGTCATACGAGACAGACTCGTAAATCACTTAGAGGAAAATAACATACTTAAAGATACTCAACACGGCTTTCGTAAAAAACGTTCCTGTTTAACAAACCTCTTAGACTTCTTCCACGATATCCTCAACCTCTACGATGAGAGTAAAGCTGTAGATATTATATACCTTGATTTTCAAAAGGCCTTTGACAAAGTTCCCCACAAACGTTTACTGCTAAAACTAAAAGCGCATGGAATACAAGACGGTGTGTTGAAATGGATAGAAAATTGGCTCAGCAACAGAAAGCAAAGGGTAGTCATAAACGGTAAGGCATCTAAATGGACCAATGTAAGTAGCGGGGTACCCCAGGGATCGGTACTAGGACCAATTCTCTTTCTAATTTACATCAACGACATAGATGAGGGTCTCACCTGCACAATCTCAAAATTTGCTGACGATACAAAAATTGCAAATAGCGTACTCTCAAAAGAACAAGTTGACGATATGCAACACAATCTAGATAAATTGTCATGTTGGGCCCAAATTTGGCAAATGAGTTTCAATGCGGATAAATGTAAAGTACTACATGTCGGATACCTAAATGAGAAAGCAAACTATTCGATGAATGGCACTCAGCTTAAGAATGTAAACAGAGAAACTGATCTGGGAGTAACAATATCGAGTAACCTAAAACCGAGTCAACAATGTTCAGAAGTTGTTAAGAAGGCAAACAAAATAATTGGCTTTATAGGCAGGTCATTTGAGCATAAATCCAAAGAAGTTATCCTAACCCTTTACAATTCCTTAGTCCGCCCTCTTCTGGAATACTGCGTTCAATCCTGGTGCCCTTATTACCAAAAAGATATAAACAAGCTAGAACGAGTTCAACGTAGAGTTACCAAAATGATACCTAGCCTAAAGAACAAACCATACGAAGAGCGTCTTAGAGAACTAAATCTATTTCCTTTAACCCAGCGCAGATTAAGAGGCGACTTAATTCAAGTGTTCAAAATCATCAAAGGCATCGACAATATGAACTGTAGTAAGTACTTCACTATCGACCAATCTAATTACACGCGGGGAAACGGTTGCAAAATTATTGGTAAATCTTTTAACTCGCACGAATCTAAGAATTTCTTCTTCAATCGAGTTGTCAACTTGTGGAATGGGCTTCCCCGAGACGTTATAGACTGCAGCACCGTTGATTCATTTAAATTCCGCCTAGACAAATATCTCGCATCAAACCCGCGACTGACTGCGTTTGTAAATGAATAACTTTATCCTCCTCTCAGTTACTAACCCATATGTCCCCTACTAACTTCCTAGTCCTGCCACGTTAGTGGCAGGGCAGTAGTTCCCTTTCCAATGTTCCCTTACCCACTCTAAACCACTGTTTGGACACTTGATCCTCAGTGTTTTGGAGGACAAGCAACCTAGAAGGGTCACTAGACCTGTTGTTGCTTGATTTCCTTTGTACTCCTTTGTATATATACCGTATCAACGTAGTGAAGCATAACAGATATATGCCGTAATTTGTATTCTTTAGGATTGCAATAGGAATGCAAAAATGAGTTAATCCAGTATATTTTATGTTCTCTGTTCATATATTGTTCATTTAAAATTTTGGAATTTTGGGAAAACTAATTTTTGTTTTTTTGTTTTCAGTGAAGAATGTCTGGCTTACCAAAGAAAAGATTAAGGGCATCACAGTCACCATCCTCAAGTGGTTCTTGCGATCCCAAGAAATGCATAATCTGCCAAAAGTATGATGATAAATGTGAAACGACCAGCACAGAGAATGGCAGGGCACGTATCATTGAAGCAGCGGAAGTGAGAAAGGACGTAGTTTTTGAAAGACTGAAGCAAGTGGACAAAGGCAAATTCTTATACCATGTTACTAACGAATGTTATAAACAGTATACCCTCAAGAAAACACTGGATAAACTCAAGCAGTTAACCGAAGTCTCCACGGATATTGCTGCTTATTCCCCAGAGGATAGCTCATCCTCTAAAAGGAGTAGACGGTCTATGGTGGATTCTCGAGACCCCGCATCTCTGCCAGCTAATATTAACAAGTTTTTAAAGAAATGTGTCATTTGTGGAAATCCAAAACACAACAACGTATACGATAAATGGAGGATTTCTGAAAAAGGACGGGCTGAATCATTCCTAAAGGCAGCCATGATACTTCAGGATGATGTGTTTACCCGAACTTCCGACTTGCAAGATGCGAATGCCGTATTTGGAGCGGATCTTTACTGTCACAGCCAGTGTATTCGTAACTACATCAGGAAAGGAGAGAAAGTAGCAACTGAATCATCGTCAACGCCAACTGGCCAGCAGAAGTTTGATATCTTTGCAAATTTTATGAAAGATTTAGAACCAGGGTTGAACTCGGGGAGATTTTAGATGGGCTTCGTTATACCTAGAAGATAATATGAGAAAGCTACCAGAAGATGTGTACAAGAGTTTCCTGGCAGGCAAGTTCGTGGTGAAGCGGACAGATGGACCATTCAGTGCTGTAGGGGCAGACATGTGTCTCGAGCAGACGATAAATCGATCCCAGAAGAGTGCTGGGGGTATCATCGGTAGCACCAAAAAGAAGCAATTCGTTGCTCAGTGGGAGATCATTTACCATGAAATGTTAGCTGTTGTCAATTTCCAACGTCAGGTCAGTGGAGTCGTCACACCTAGCACAGAACTTTTAGTAAACCACGAGTTCAACTTATCAGCAAGAAGGTCATCTGAGAAATTGATTCAGGATATGATTGAGTATGTAAAAGAACATGACAACCCCATGGCGTTACCGTGTGAAGGAGACAAAGACAAGCTTCACAACATCCTCACACAGGAAATCATGACAAAGGAAATCCGTGACAATCTGCTCGAATTTGATGAAAGATCTAGGAAGAAGTATGAAACATTCCGAAATGAAAGAATCGTAATGAAACACAGATCCATCTTTGATACCATTCACAGGACGAACCTTAAGACATTCAAATCCATGAAGGGAGACCAAAGTACCTATAAGTCTACAAGCAAAGAGACCAAGAAGCAAATGGCAGAAACCCAGAAGATCTATGACATTGCTCGTGTTCGAGGATATGACATGAAACATTTGCTGGGGTTTGACCTGATTGACAGCAGTTACCTCTTTGACAAGAATGGACTAATGACCAAACCAAACAAAAGTGAACTGTGCACTGAGTTAGAAAAACACCTTGAAAATGCAGACTATATACCACTATCTAAATGGAAGCCAGCAAATACAGTGACTATCATTGATGTAATGGCAGGCCTTCGTCGTATGCGGGTATCCCAGATGAACACCTTTGGTGAACTCTGCGATAAGTTCTTGGAGGTGTCATATGGACCTGGCAGCAACTCTAAACGTGTCGACTTCGTCTTTGACACATACATTGAGGGTTCAGTGAAGGACAGCGAAAGAACTAGAAGGTGTGGTTGCAGCCCAATTGATTTATATGGGATAGGTACAGGAACGCAATTGCCAGTCACAATGGATGCATTCTGGGCCTCATCTGCAAACAAATCCAAGCTACAGAAACTCATTCGACAACGCATCTTAACCAAGCCAAAACCGATGACAGATACAGTTGTTAGCTCGATTGGACTTCCACCTGAAATTGAACCATGCCTGGCTATTTTGAATGGAAAAGAGACACCATTACCTGATCTAGACACAACGATTGAAGAGGCCGACGTCAGAATTATCCCACATGCTCGTCATGCAGTTGAGAATGGGACTAAGAGAGTGGTTATTATATCAAATGATACTGATGTAGTAATCTTGGCCCTACACTACTGGTCGCTTCTGAAGGCACATGGCCTACGAGAGATGTGGATTCGTGCTGGTGTTGGTAATACCACAAGATACATACCCCTTCATGTTCTAGGCGATAAGTTGGGATCAGATACTTGCAAAATCTTAGTTGCCCTGCACCATCTCACTGGTTGTGATTCCACAAGTAAATTTGGTACAAAGGCTGCTGCACTGAAGGCAGATCCGGTGCATTATCTGATTGATTTTGGAAAGGAATTGAACTGTATTAACTTCATCTTGGTGGAAGAGTTCCTTGTGAATGTGTACAAACCAGGAACCTCATGCAGAACAATGGATGAATTACGTTACTACCTCTACCACCACAGCAAAAAGACCATTTTGGAACTGCCTCCCACCAGCTGATCAGTCAAAGGTCATGTCCTCAGGGCATTCTTTGGGACATATCTACAGCTACACTGCCTAAGCAATGATCAACTGGATCCCAGAGACTTTGGTTTCATTGAAGAAGATGGCATTCTTCAACCGGACCATCTTCAAGTCTTGCTACCGGATGACTTTGCAATGCCCTGTAAATGTACCTCCTGCTCTACTAAACGCTGTGTCTGCAGACAACTAGATATGAAATGCTGCCCTTACTGCAAATGTCAGGTGAAAGGATGTCAAAACCTAGGCCATTAATGTGACACATCACAGAATACATTTCCAACTGTATCCCCGGCTCACCCCTCTCCCCAAAAGTAGGTCATTCATTAATGTGACAAAAAATAATTGAAATCTGCTTTGAAGATATATATGCAATGTGTGATACTGTGATACAGAGTGTTTTGATAGAACTTTAGCTGACTCAGTAGTACCATAATTATATAACCAATACATAGCTATTATTGGTATATCATTCGCAAACTTCATATTATTGTACTGGACGCCAAGGGGTTAAAATACGTAATTAACTTTTCCAACTAATTTCAAAAACTTGCCTATGGTGTACCTAACCAGAATATAAAAGCATTAAACGTTCAATCCATTTACCTATTTTTCACAAATATTTAAATTTGAAAAGTCATAAATTTTAGTTCCTCATCAGAAAAGGTCATACTTTGACCTCTTGTGACCTTGGGTATTGACCAATCTTATTGTGTTTGTATCCATTGAATAGATAATTCTTTACGCTTTATTTTGAGTGGTGAAAGAGCTCTGTAGACCATTTCATTGCCGAGTTTTTGCAATTTATGTAACCGTCACACGTAAAAAAAGGAGTTATTTTGATTTCATTAAATTCAGCGAAAATCCCGAATAACACGATAACTGCCGGGTTTCGGGATATCTACCCTCGCTAAAAAGGTGTCCCAGTGGACCCTCTAACTAAATCAAGCGGGTGATTTTCTGGCCCTTTCATGCATGCAAACACCCCTTGGCTCCTGGACTGGGGAGTTTATTAGACCTACCCCCAATGAGTATTTTACATATCCCCAGACTAGGCGTAGTTCTGTGGTTGCGGGAATTTTGGTTACAGGGTATTTAATTTTGGTTACAGGGTAACAACAATATATATCTTTTAGCTTCCAAATATTCGTAGTAAACTGTCTGATATCTTCTAATAACTCTTTAAAGATTATGACATATTGACAGTTTGTCCAGGCTATCATTAGACGATTTTATACAATTTAGGAAGGTTCTGTGGAAATTATAAGAGTATAGAATATCTCAATTAACCCTCTAACTTCCATATAGCCTTTCTAATATGAATAAAATAATCCAATAATAACCGCAGAAAAAAGGCGTCATTGTATCTCCTAAGGAATAATGGCCAGAATAAAGTGCAAAGAGCATCCTTAAAAAATATCTTTCAGTGATGTCAAAACAATTTTAAGCGCCACCATCAGCATCTTAATCTCCCGCAATTCTAATTTAACATCATCCTCTTCCAACTCTCTGCAGCGGCCAAAGTCAATCAGTCTAGCGAAAAATATCTTGCAGTGATGTGAAAATAATTTTAAGCGCCAGCAGCAGCATCTTAATCTCCCGCAATTCTAATTTAACATCATCCTCTTCCAACTCTCTGCAGCGGCCAAAGTCAATCAGTCTAACGTGGTACTGTCCCGGGCCACCACACACTATAATATTATCACCGTGGATGTCCCCGTGGGCGTGTCCGGTCTTGTGCACAGCCTCAATCGCGAGCATGACTTCCTGGGCAAGTTTGGCGCGGTCCTCGCTAGAGCCAACTTGAGCAGCGAACTTGCAAAGAGTGTAGCCGGTGCAGTACTCCATTATAAGCACTAAGCCATCCTCACTAGCAGCCAGTAGCTTAGGTGCCCCACCTGCACCATCAACTATGCACAAAGCCTTGGCTTCTGTCATGAAATCATCTTTGAATTCGTCACTAACATCCCAAGCTTTCTTCATACAGGCTTCAACCCCCTTGTAGGTCACCCGATAAGTCCTCCCAGACATACCTCGACCCAGAAATTCATGGACCTCTGTGTCAGCCATGATCTCATCCTGGGTACAAATGAGGTTATCCACACCACTCATGGTCGCCAAGTAGTTATATGCTGTCATCATTAAACAAATATATATTAGCTTATAATAATAGGCTACGTTGATCGAAAATTAGAAGCCTAAAAAGTGCGATGTAGTGTGCGATGAGGGAGCTTACTAAAGTGCGTCTTTCTCTGATGGAGTCCAGACAAACTATGATTAGTAGTAGTTGCTGGGAGTGACATAGCCTATAGTTTGTGTGCGCATCAATTTTGTGCTTTCAGATAAGCCTCAAACTGTTTAACTGTAATAGTGTATTAACCCTTGTCTAGCGGGTCCTCTGTGGCCGTTTTGGGCCTTTTCAGGCCATTCTGACTGCTATATCAACCATCAGCATGAAAGGAACTGTATTGCGCCGAAAACTAGGTGGAAATCGCTACACAATGACGCCACATACAGCTACGTAGCACTCGTGGAGCACTGACAGTGTTACCTCAAAGATGGAAGTTTAGCTGATTTTGCTACATTGCTCACTTTTAGCGAACTATTGGTTACACTGTCATCCTCCCGCGCGGTAGGGGAACTGGAGTTAGTGTGGGCCGGGAGGCCACAGATGTCGGACGTATGGATCATTACTATCCCACCCATTTTCACTCGATTTTCACCCATTTTTCACCCGTTTTTTGCCAGTTTCTTTAACTCGACTTATGTTGCGCGCCGCTAGTTAAGGGTTAAAATGGCATTGAAAAGTATATATTTTATATATATATATATATATATATATATATATATATATATATATATATATATATATATATATATATATATATATATATATATATTGAATAAATCTGTTATAATAGTTTTAGAATCGTAATACAGTACTGTAATTATAATTGAAATTATTATTGTTACTGCAGAAATTCGTTTTCTCTGATAAAGTACACTTCAAAGAAAACGACAATAAATGACTAACTAATATATTCACAAATGTTTGCTCTCGAGCAACACTTATATTACACACACTTTGAGGGAGTGGTTTTTTTTTTCTGGTCCCCTTTCCCCCCATACTTAGCCCCATTAGTTTTGACATTTTAAGATATTCGCCCTATTTGTCCATTAGTTTGGCTATTTAAACATATGGTTGCCCCGTTTATTTGTCAAATTTAAGACCTTTCTTGCCATTTAGGTGTTAATAGTTTCCTGGCGAGCGAAAGCGAGTATTTAAGCTAAATAATAGTTTAGTTCTTATACATATAATGTCATAATTGAACACTGGTCAGGTCTAATATATAAAATATATAACTATATTTTGCATTGCAAACTGGATGAGAGATATAATCATAGCCTATGCTTAATGGAATATTAGTAATTGTTTGAGAAAGGTAATGTATAGTTCAACCATTGAGAATATTAACAAAATGAAGTAATAAGACTATATCGCCGTTTGAAATTGACCGCGCCTTAGCCTATAATTCCAATATTTGCCGCTAGAGGGTAGGCCTACTGGCGGCGCCACAGCTGAGCAGCCATGCTGCTTCAAAAGTTAAAACATAAGAACATAAGAAAATGGGAGTTTGCAGAAAGCCAATTGGCCTAAGAAACTTGCAAGGCAGATCCCTGAACACAAGGATCGGTGAGAGATTGGAGAATTTGGCGACCCTAATACATTGCTCTATGTAGCCTACAGGTAAGTTTATCGGTAACATTCAAGACAGCTAGAGCCGCCTTATTTACCAAGTTTCTTTATATTTTTTCCAGGGAATATAGTGTTTAATTGTTGTTTATCATGGTTTGAGTGGAGGATTTGCATTAACTTACCTATTATTCATTAATCTGAAGATACTCCGTCAAATGGCGCCATTTATTGGGTGAATCGCGCTTTTACAGTAGGTAAGGAAAATTGTAGGGAGGCCATGCACGCTTCCAAAATTTACAAATATTATATTAGATTAGATTAGATTAACTTAACCTAACTTAACCTAACCTAACCTAACCTAACCTAACCCTAATATAATATAATATAATATCGTTTTTGTGAGTAACGTTCAAGCCATTTATTGGGTGAATCGCACTCACCGAATCTTTTAAAACAAGAAGAAGAGGACCCAGGCCGAAGGATTCATTGGGTTATGATTGACCTCATAACCAACATTGGACAAGATTGTGGCCTGAGCATCAACAAGAACAAAAGCCATACACTGATATATAACATGAGAGAAAAACCAGTAGAGATAAACAACATAGCAGTCACTAATGAAATAAAATATTTAGGAATAACAGTAACTGATAAGCGGAACTGTTTTAAAAAACAAAAGGGTATATCATTAGAAAAAGCAAAGAAACTAGCAAACCTGACCTACCCAGTAATCTCCCAGAGCTGCAACAAACTACTGATTGGAAAGACCTTCTGGAAGAGTATAGCACTACCATCGATACTGTACGGCTCGAGCATCCTTGGCTACACAAAAAGCGAAATCCAGAAACTACAGAGAATTGAAAACTCAGTATTTAGACAGATTCTTGGTGCCCCAAGTGTTATGCCCTGTTTTTCTACAGGATTAACTTGGGTAATGTGAGTTCTAACTGACTGGGTATAGAAGGCTGCATGCACAAAACAAGGTATGAGGAATAGAGAACACAAAATAAACACACGGTAACAAGACACACGATCACGTTTATTGATATACACACTTCTGTAGTTTTCTTGATGATGATTAATAGGAAGCATAAGAAGGTATGAATACTCGTACAAGACAAATGATAGAATTGAACAACTAGCATTAACCCGGGAACTGCAGGGAGACTCTTAAGAGTTCCCCCGGCGGACTGCGGGAAGACTCTTAAGAGTCAGAGAAAAAAAAAATCGACTTTAAACATCAATTTTTTTTTTTTTTTTTTAATATTTTTTTTTTTTTGCCCCTGGGCCATTCAAAATATCACTCCTCTACCTCCCCTCCTTCCCCACTTTCCTCCCCTCCTTCAGTTATCACCTATTTTCCCTGTTATTCCCTTATTCTGAGGTATATTTTCGTGCTAACATTAGCGAGTTGCAAGCAGGGCATTGTCAGCAAGCGAGTGCAAGAGAGAGAGAGAGAGAGTATCGATCGACTGTATCTCAGTGGCCTTGGGGGAAATTGGCGGGAAAGCAGGTTGCCTCACCCATACATTATATAACTCGCAGCCTGTATCTCCGATTTTGACCATCCAAACGCTGTTTTCACTCGTTTTATTGTTGTTTCAGGTTAATACCTTTATAATCAACCCATAATAGGCGCGTATGGATAAGTATTAATGCTATTTATGGTAAAATTAATATTTTAGTGATGGAAACAGCTCAAATACGTCAGCACAGGCGGACGTTTCTAATTACCCCCATGCGCACTTCTTAGGTTAAGTGGATCTGGATAGAGCCTAGTCTCCCACTTCCAACGTTCAGGTATTAATCTTCTGATCACTGGCTGTATTCACAAGTTGATATACTGGAGACCATAAATGTTACTTATAGATTCATATTCACTATTAGATTTATCACTGGTAGCTCTGATGCACAAGTAGTAGTTCACAGACTAGATTAGACACGCGTATTTTAGAGCACGGCAAATCTAGTAACCTCAGGGGGGTATTGATCTAAGTTTTATATTCTTGTATCAGAAATACATAGAACGCAAATCAGTGGGCGAACATTCAGATATCACTAGGGTTTCACTTCTATGTAATAATATCTGGATATATGGGTAATTACGAGAGTTAATATCGCCTGTTAATTAATAAACACTGATACGCTTAGCACTTCCTAATGGAATGGTTATACATGAATTATACTGGGGCAAAGATATAGCCACTTCATAGAAATATTAATAAGTGAGTCTCTAAATAGCACTGTAACACTGTAGTGCTGATAGAGTGAATCTTGGGTCGTATGTGATTGGTCTGGTCCTGGTTATCTTGCGTCCGTGAGGTTGGGGGCTAGCGACTGGTTCTGCGGCCGTCCAGATGGTCCATATGTAGAAGTTCTCAAGACGGATCTCTTGGCGATCGTTGCTGGCTACACTCTTATATCCCCACTGGTTTATGTTAAGGTTATAAGGTGCACGTAGATTTCCTTTACGTGGACAGATTCTTCGATCTCAATCTGCCACGGAGTCTGCCGGCTCTGGAACTCAATTCTCAGGAACAAAACAAGGGCAGAGCTAGAGGTCAACTTAAGGGGCCAGCCACTGGTTGGTGTCTATCTTTCAACTGAATTTACTGGGGGCTGGAGCTTGATTTATAGGTGTGGTTTTGGACCCTGTCGACCATAGGGATCTCGAGTTTTGATGGACTTATTTGAGCTCTCAATTGATACGGGAACTAGGTCAGGGGGTGATTACTGTTGTGGCACATGGCTGTATGGAGCCTTCATACTGTAATATAACTGAGCCTTATTAAGAGGTACTATTTTGGCTATACTGGAAGTATTTAGGGGAGAAAAACCGGATCTACTTTGCGAGGAGGTTTGGGACAGCTGTGCTAGGAGCGTCTCTCTTAAATTGCTCAGTCTTCATTCTAGAGTATAGCTAAGGTGCTAATTTGGTTATCGGAGTATGCAAGGAAGGTTAATGGTTTATTGTGGGTTAATAGAGGTTAGTCATGTTAGTCATACATGGTTAGTTCATTGATAGGAAGAACTCCTGTGCTACCTGGCAATGACCCGGAAGTCAAAACAGGGGTCAGGTATACCTCCGCAGGGGTAGGGGTCTCCCTCCTCGGGTGGTTGAAAGGAATAGGTGCGCGTCCCTTCTCTGTGATGGTCGTCGGGGCGGCTGTGGCTGGGGGCTTGCCATATCACAAGGGTTTGTAATAACCCTCCGTTTATGAGACAGATGTGGGTGTTCGTAATACCAAAACCGAAGGTGCCTTGATCAGCTGGTTTACTTGGTTAGGTTGTTAATTGTATGGGTGGTTGGATGTGGTGGAGACTGGGTTGCTAACTCTGCCACATTGATCTGGAAGTATGGCAATAGAAGTTAGTCACTGGTGAAGCGGCTAGCCTCGCACGGACGATCATTTGGTACAGGGTTGTGAATGGGTTGTGAGGGAATAGATGGCATGCAAAGGGTTAGTAAAGTTCTAATGGTGTTCCTTCCTACTGGGGGAAGGTAGGCTGGATAGGAGTATATTATACAAAAGGTTTGAGAAGGTTAGTAACGGAAAAGTTAAGGATATTCAGGGGGTATGCTGGAGAGGCTAGGTCGGAAGGGAGTGGAGGAGCGTGGGGGGTTAACGAGAGGGAGAGGGTTAAGGGGGTTACGTGGAAGTTTGACCCTAAGGTCTCTGGGCGTAGGGGTGGCATTAGGCTACAGTTGGTATCGTAGCTTGGGGGTTAATGACAGGGAAGGCACGTTAGCCAAACGCTACCGGGGGATGAGCAATAAGTGGTGGTATATGAGTTTGGAAATGATAGAATCATGTGGACTGTGGGCTGTGGGGAAGAGGAGGTTAACTGTAGGTGTGTGCTTGACTGTGGATAAAAGTAGAGAAAAACATGGTGTATTATTACTCGTCAATACGATGGTTATGGACACTGTTACTCTGACACTATTTCTTGCTGATTCTAGTTGTTCCTGGGAACTGCGTTTTCTATGACATATATATCAAAGAAAGCGGCAGTTCGTAGGGGTAGCTTCGGTATTGTTTCGTGGTGGAAAGGCGTCGAGACAATGGTAAAAGAGGGTGGTGTATACAATCTCTGGTTGGGGTAAGAATTAGAGTTACTGCATGGTGGCTAACATCTGCAGTCATTTCTGTCTAGGTCTTACAGGAATAATGGTTATATATACACTGGTGTACCCGTGGGTATCATAGTTTCTTATCAATTACGACATGGGGTTTTAACAGATTACTTCTCGGATGGAAGAACATACATAGATTTATGGGGGCGGTTGGTCTTCAGAAACTTAGTCTGGCAAGACAGGGGGTTAACATATTACTTCTTGGATGGAAAAACATACATAGATTTAGGCCTGTCTGAACTGGTTGGCATTGGCTCAACCTAGGGACAGGGCATGGGTGTATTACATTAAGGTGTATTCATGTTCATCATCATGTAGGTAGAGGTGTAGGACACGAGGGGTAGTGTATACGCGAGGTGGGGGAAGGGTCAGTGGTTAGAAGTGATAGGCAGGTGTGGTTTGGAGCTGCTTAGCCCTGCGGGCTTCGGCCTGTCTTAACTGGTTGGCTTGGTCACCTGGTCCTTTCGTTCTGTGGGCCTTTCCTTCGGGTGTTTCTGTTCCCGTTTCCTGGTGGTGCTCGCTCGTGCCTTCCGTGGTGGGCTTCTCGTTCTGGGGCATTTTACCAAGGTATGCTCAGGTTACAGCGCTGAGGGGAGAAATCGGTGCTTCGTCCATGGAAACAAGAATCATAGGAAGACAGTTACAATACCTACACTATATAGAAAGTGAAAAGGATGAAGGACGTGAGCTTCTAAGAAGAGTACTGCGGGAAAGGAAGACATTCAAGAAGGACTACTGGATCGAAACCATCAAGGAAAACATAAATATCATAGGAAACTACAACCATATTAAGACTATGACCAAAGAAGAACTAAAAAGAAAAATAAAGACCTGGGATAGCAGACTGTGGAAGGAAGAACTAGCTGAAAAGTCAAGACTTGAAATCTACAGAAAATGGAAGCAGAATATTAAAGGTGAAGACCAGCTTTACGACAACGGACCGTCATCAATAATCTTCTTTAAATGCAGAACAAACAACCTACCACTAAAAGACAGGAACAGACACCATGGAGGAGACACAGCATGTGATTTGTGCGGAGCAACAGTGGAAGACCTGAAACACTTCATATTATGGTGTACAGAATTAGAGGAAGAAAGAAAAGGAGAACCACTATTTCAGAGGCCGTACATCGAAGATGAAGACAAGCTGATAGGAGAACTGCTCTTTGAGGAAGAAAAATCAATAAAACGAAGAATGTGATTTACAACTGTTGGAGAAAAAGGGAAAAGAAGCGTAAAGAAAATCAGTGATATATTAAAGGAAATATGAGCACGACATAAATTGACACAAATAGACACAAATTGAAATTGTAATTGCAATACAGTAGTTATAAAATCATAAAACCTAGAAAAGTGCCGTTGTAAAGGCAAAATCTTTCCGACCTACAACTACTGTACAACTACTACTGGGTGCAATATGCCGTTGCAAAGGCTTATCCCTCAATACTTCTTCTTCTTCTTCTTCTTCTTCTTCTTCTTCTTCTTCTTCACGATGCACAGTGTCAACAGGGATGTAGCCCCCAGATAACTGCGCAAGTAGTACAAGACTTAATTAAGGTTCATGGTGAGGGGGCACGATTTCTAGCACGTAACATACTGTAGATGGTGAGGAGTGTGCAGAAGACGAGTAACGGTGAGAAGCGGTAGTTGGAGGGTCGTCAGAGGTCGGGGATCCTCCCCGTAGCAGCGAGGAACGTAGAGAGTCCAGTGGAGATGATATGAAGATCGGTGGTGTTGAGAGGTGCTCCTCCAAGAATATGCTTGATGGTAAACTGTCCTCCCTGGCGGAGAATGCATTCCCTTAAGGCGACCCTGGCACCATGATATCTATGACAATGTAGTAGGAAATGTTCAACAGTTTCAGGGGTATTGCAGTGCTGGCAGTGGCCATCTTGGTGGAGACCTAGGCGATGCATATGTGCCGCCAACCGGGAGTGTCCCAGCCGAAGACGTGTGGCTGCCCTATTGAGAGATGGAGACTTATACCGAGTGTGCCGCCAAACCATCAAGTCATCCTTGACAGTGCCATAACGGGTATTCGTTATCTGTGCCTTCCAATCGTGGATAAATGTTTGTCGCAATGCGTCGCTAAGGATCACCTTCCTGTCTCGTACTGTGTAGGGGAGCCTAGTGATGTGCTGGAGGGAGTCTAAGTTCTTGGCAAGGGAATCCACGATCTCGTTGTGAAGGAGACCCGAATGGCTCGGAACCCACTGGAGGGACACTGAGGAGCCATTACTCTTATGACGAGCAAGAAGCTGTAGGATCGGGTGGACAAGCTCTTTGTTGGTCTTAGTGGCGTAGGAGATGGATTGGAGAGCACTTCGAGAGTCGCAGCAGAGGACATAATGACCAGGGGGAAGGGTGACCGTGGTCTCGAGAGCTTTGAAGAGGCCAAAAAGTTCAGCGGTGAATATGGTAGAGCGGTGGGGCAGTCGCCATCCCTGGACTAAATGAAATTTAGTCTAGGGATGGCGACTGCCCAACCGCTCTACCATATTCACCGCTGAACTTTTTGGCCTCTTCAAAGCTCTCGAGACCACGGTCACCCTTCCCCCTGGTCATTATGTCCTCTGCTGCGACTCTCGAAGTGCTCTCCAATCTGACGTTCGGGACATTATTTTCATGTTATTTTTCGGTGTAATCGGGTTTTTTCAAGTGTCGATAACGAAATTCCTCCATGCAGACTATAATGAGAAAAATATGGCGAGTCTATTGGCCCTATTTTCCCTAATAAATTATTTCTAATAAGGCGGCGAAAGAGGTCTTGAATGTTATCAGTTTATCTAATAATCACCCACGCTGTTTGACATCAACTTACGTGCAAACACAACGTTCCAAATATTTGCCTTCTCTGTTTTGTGTGGGTTTTTTTCAAGGAATAGGCTAGCCTATAGGCTAATACATATATAGCCTAGGCTATGTAGTAACAACAAACATGGATAAATCTACAGTTAGACTATAGGCTACTACCCCTATTTTGTTGCTATTCTGTTGGTAGGCCTACTAGGCTAATGGGTTAATATTATTAGTAGGCCTAGTAGGCTAGACTTAGTATGGTTTCATGATGCGCGGAAATGTAGGCTATATTTGACTTGAAATAGATAGCCTACATTGAAGTATTACAAACCTTCGCGAACCCATAAACAGGGAACGTGAGCTGGGTTTAGATCGTCGCGCACCCATAAACAGGGAACATGAGCTGGGTTTAGACCGGTCGCGAGACAGGTTAGTTTTCGGTTAGGTTAGGTTAAGTTAGGCTAATGTTAAAAATACTAAAATGTGACGGTCCTCGGTATTAGGCTAAACAACACTGTAGGCTAGGCTAGGCCTAGGCTAGGCCTATCAAATAAAAAATAAAAAACAAGGTACGATTTTAGTTACTGGACACCTATTTGACAGGTACCACCGAGGATTTAACACATATTTGTTTTCGGTTTCCACGCATCTAACACCAAGCTACACCTTTTTCTGGTCCGGTAATAGTATTGAAAACGAATTAGCCTAATCACTTTTTAAATGTGGTTTTCGACGAGAATAAAACGGCGCGTTTAGGCCGAAAATCGGCGGCGGGGGGAGTCCGTCGTCGCGGTTTGTTTACCCAGGACGCTCGAGGTTACTACGGCCAGCTGTTTTACTTGCCCCCTGCTGGCCACATAGATGACGATTATTATAATTCACGGAGGGGTGAGGGGGGGGCAGAGCCCCCCCTCAACCCTCTCCTGTATCCCACGGCCTATAACGCAAGTCTTTATCAAAAAATGGACCCAACAACTGGTTATATAAGCTTAGCCATTTGAAGTCGACCGCCAAGGTGGGACCGGGGAAAGTCACTCCGAGCGTAAAGTAAACAAAGCGATGCTACTTCCACGAACGCAACCGAGTTGTCTTTATATTTCGTCTCATATTATCATTATTAAAGTGTCCCCATTGCTTTTTTAGTGTTTCGTACACCAGAAAAGGGTGTAGCTTGGTGTTGGATGCGTGGAAACCGAAAAAAAATATGTATTAAATCGTTGGAGGCACAGTACCTGTCAAATAGGTGTCCAGTAACTAAAATCGTACCAAAAACAACAACAAATTAGGCCTAGGCCTACCTGAAAAACTCTTATCTGGTTGGTGATAAATTTTTATCAAAATAAGTTTTTTTCCAGTTTCCGCGTCTGCTGAACCATCCAAAAACACGCTAAAAGGAATGTTTTGAAGGGGGGAGGTGGTTGGGGGTAGTGGGGGAGGGGTAGTATAACTGTAGATTTACCATTAGAATCTCCGGAAAAACTGTTTTCAATTACTGTGAAAAAGTTAATATTTACCTCCTGTTATCCACAGCCAAAGCTGAAGATTGCGGAGTAAATACCGTAGACTTCATTCAAGTTTTTTTGGGCGACCGTCAATCTTTTATTAATTAAATACCAAACCAGCGGGGGTGTGGGGGCAGCAGCCCCCACCTAATATACTAGGTTAGGTTAGGTAAGGTTGTTAGGTTAGGCTAATATTACCCCTTATTTTCGTCTTTTACCCCTCTATTTCCCAGTACTTCATAGCCCTCCCCACTATCGGGGGGCCGTATCTTAAGGTGGTAAGATCCTGTGTTGCGGGAGGAACTGTTTTTCAGATGCCTATTTACTAAGAAACATTGAACAATATCTTTAACCTAACCTAACCAAGGCTATATACTAGGCTATATATTAATGTAAAATGTAAAAAAATACATTACCAAATTATTGAGATATATGTACAGGTCCACCCGCTACACAGGATTATACCCTTAAGATTGTTGGATAATGGGGAAAACTTTTTTTCCGGAGATTCTAATTAATGACAACCACTGTATAATGATGAAAACTAGCTAAAACCAAAACAAAAAATCACTAAATAAAAGTTGGCCAGTTTCCTTGATATTTTCCGGGTAATGAAAAACAAAACGGAATTATTCTATAATTGCACCTATACGAGCTAAACAAATTATTATTGTATTTAACAGGAAGGTACGACGAGGTAAGTGATATGGTATAGGTGGCAATATGCGGAAATGGATTATAAGGGCATTCCGCCCCCCCCCCCCTGACCCCTTACGAAAATCTACGGTTACTCACTCCTCCCCAACTGGATTTCTACGTTTTACCCAACCAGCAGGGGTGTGGGGGCGGCAGCCCCCACCCATAATACTAGGATAGGTTAGGTAAGGTTGTTAGGTTAGGCTAATGTTTCTCTGAAACATTATAAAATCTGTGTCACATCTAGCTTGATAGACTTTTGTCAGAGGGGGCGGAATGCCCTTATAATCCATTTCCGCATATTGCCACCTATACCACATCACTTACCTCGTCGTACCTTCCTGTTATATACAATAATAATGTTTTTAGCTCGTATAGTGCAATTATAGAAATTTACGGGATGGATGTAGTTACCGGGTGTACCACTACCGACATACAACATAAATCATCTATAAATACTTATAATAAAATAAATACGGTAAGATTAGGAGTAGTGGGCGTACCACTACCAACATACAGCATAACTCATCTATAAAACATTAACCTAACCTAACCTAGTATTCATGTAGTACTAGGTTAGGTTAGGTTAATGTTTTATAGATGATTTATGCTGTATGTCGGTAGTGGTACGCCCACTACTCCTAATCTTACCATAAATACTTATAAATCTATAATACATCAGAATAGAAAGTCCAATTGGGAAGAGTGATCATGGATGTATACATTTTTGTTGCGATATTGAATCGCAAGAAATTAACAATAAAAGAACTGTACTAATGTATGAAAAGGCTAATTTCAATATTTTGAGACACAAGCTGGATATTGACTGGAAGGTTTTCCTTGAATGCAAAAATATAGATATTATGTGGCAAAGATTCAAAAAGAAATTACAGGATGTAGTAGACGAATGTGTCCCTAAAAGAGATTTTAAAACTACGGAAAAGGCAAAAATGAGGACCAATGAGCACCTACCAATGAACAGAAAACTTTGGAGAATGATAAAACGAAAAAAGAGACTATGGGCAAATTTGAAAGAAATGTCCAATGAAGAAGCACCAAATCAAGAACTATATCTCAGAGTAAAAAATGATTACAGAAGATTAAACAATCAAGTGAGAAGAGAAACACGAAGAGCGACAATGAACGAAGAAAGGAATATAGCACAGCATGTAAAGACTAACCCCAAACTATTTTAGAAATACGTACAGTCAAAGACCAAAACTAGGGCTAACATTCCAGAACTGTTTTCAAACAAAGAAAAAACATCCAGAACTAATAACGATAAAGATAAAGCCGATGTGCTGGCAAGCTATTTTAACCAAGTTTTCACCAGGGAACCTGATGGTGGGGTACCGTTACCTGACCCTGTGAGAGCGAACATTCCTGAAATGGCTCCCATACAAATATCAGAAATACAAATAAAACAACTTATAAGTAAATTAAATAGAAATAAGTCACCTGGACCTGATGGTTTGCATCCACGTATAATCAAGGAAGGAATGGACCAATTAGTTACACCATTGAAAATAATATTTGAATATTCCCTCGACACAGGTGAGATACCAGAAGACTGGAAGATTGCAAATATAACGGCAATTTACAAGAAGGGAAATAAGGCTGACCCAGGGAATTATAGGCCGATCACGTATGTGTCAGCCATGTCAGCAGCGTCGGCAAGACAATCTACCTTTTTCCCCTTTAAATGATAGGATACAGAAGAATCAATTTTCCATAGGAAATTTTCTAACAGGACCAACTCCTTCAGATCGTTGTAGCTTGTGACTTTCTTACTCTTGACCCAATGATTGAAAGTTTTAGTCATGGTCCTGGCAAATACCTTATGGGTTTCTTCTACTTTCTTCTGGTTTTTACGGAAAGATTGCCTGTAAGCCTCAGGCTGCAATTGATAGGTTTTTAGGATAGCTTCTTTGAGATTGTCATAATCCTGCCTAACTTCTGCTACTTCTGACAAATACGTGGCTCGAGCCTGCCCTGTCAAAACAGTTTGTAACATAAAAGGCCATTGATCTCTTGTCCACTTCATACCTCCAGCAACTTCCTCAAACATAACAAAGAAATCCTGCACATTATCCTCAGTGAAAGGTGGAATGACACTAGTCATAGTCAATCCCAGAGGGGGAGCAATTTCGGGAGCATTTGTATTGACATTTAGTTGAGCCGTACGATATTGATATTCATAATGTTCGGTCTTTATTCTGGCTTCTTCGATATTTGCTCTGGCTTTTATGCTGGCTTCTTCGGTATTTGCTCTGGCTTGTTCGGCATTTATTCTGGCTAGTTCTATTTTTAGTTTGGCTAGTTCCAGTACTTGATCACCGGTCAAACCAGGTGGCAATTGTTCATCAAGGTGGCTAGGTTTACTCGGGATCCCACCAACTGCTCCGTCACCCTCCCCGCCTTCTACAGGGAACAGGTGGGTTTTTATGGTCTGAGCCACCTCTACTTTAGACATGTTTGAGACAGTTAATTGGAGATGTGAGGCAAGCACTTTTAGTTCAGATTTTGACAGACAGTCAATATCAGGGGATGTGGGTTCTGATTCTATGAAAACTCGAGCATCTTCTTCATTAATTAGTTGAGGCATGATTAATATTTGATTTTTAAGTAGTGAAACGGTAATGAAACTGAGTGAAACTGTATGAAACGAATCCTGGCAAGGTCGCCACTCTTCTGTTACGTATCTTGATCCTCAAGTGGTTAACTTGATGAATCTAGATAGCACAGAGATATATATTAAGGTATCAGTCAGCTGAAGGCAAAACAAAAGTAAAATCTAATAAAATAATTTCCTGTTGTTGCTTCCTTTCCTTTTGGATCTTAGGACTTAGTATCCTTTATTGACTGATACTCTTTAATTATGAAAAATACTGAAACTAATTAAAGTCATGTAGTATTTATAAAGAATTATTATTTAACCGAAGCTTAGTAGGCTATGGTTATGAACCGAATAAGTTATAGCTAAAGAAGGACTATTAATTTTATAAAAAGTCTTGAAAGATAAATATTAAAGTAAGAATATTTCTGTCTCTTACCCTTTTTGAAATGAATAGATAGTTTTATGATATGTCCTTTTATTTATATTTAATGTAATTATTCTTGGTTCTTGTCTTACGTATTATATTATTATTATCATCAGGATTTATATCAAAGTCACATAAAAAGTTAGATATATATTTAATAATTAGTTAAATGTATTTCTTAACCACGTAACATTGAGGTTTGATTATGAGTAAATAAAGTTACAGGATCGCTTCATAGATTCGATTCAGGTCTCACTCAATAATATGAAAAGCAAAAATAATATTTTGAAGCTAAAAGAATTTTCTTCAGCTTAGGAAATCACTATAAGTAATATTAACACAGCCATGTTAGTCTAAGGCGATATTACTAATACGAGACAATAGCATCACCGTACTAAGCACCGTTAAGCAATGTAAGCTTAATTCAAAGAAAATGAAAGAACTCGTAAGTATTAATATAAAACAATAGTATTACTTTCATCATAACCCAATTACTTAAAGAGTTGCTTTAGTCCACAAGTTAGTCAACTAAAATAGTTAAGTACATAATAGTAGCGTTAACGTTAATTCGCAATCAAATAGTTAAACACATAATAGTAGCGTTCACGTTAATTCGCAATCAAATAGTTAAACACATAATAGTAGCGTTAACGTTAATTCCCAATCAAATAGTTAAACACATAATAGTAGCGTTAACGTTAATTCGCAATCAAATAGTTAAACACATAATAGTAGCGTTAAAGTTAATTCCCAATCAAATAGTTAAGCACATAATAGTAGCGTTCACGTTAATTCCCAATCACATATCTCACTAACCAACATAACGTAAGTGTTTACACCGAACACACTTAACACACATTTATATAATCTGACTGACAGTCACAATCCCATTATAATACTTCACCCCGTCTTCCTCCAGCTGCAAGTTCACCTTCCCCAACTCCAAATGAGACTGATTTGAATGCCCACAACTCGGGTCTTATATACCAAACAATGATGGTGTAGGAACGAATCAGGAGGCGGGGGTGGTGCCTACTCCAATCATAGGCCCGCAGTACCAAACGTTCCCTTCCCTCGAAGGTATCCTTCCTTTCAAAATTCGTAGTATAGAAACATTCTTTGGGATTTGTTTGGCTGAGCGAATGCTTTCGTAAACGGTCGCCGCGACCGTTTACGTCCAATATTATTGGAATCTGAAGAGGACCTTCGACCCTTCTCTTCGATGGTTGTCGGATCCCTTCGTTTGCTAATTGAATTTTATTATGTGTATTATTGTTTCAATTCGTAAATTAAAGGTTACAGAAGACATTCTTTAATGCAAATCAATTGCATAATGTACGAAACTATTAATATATATTAATATGGGTTACAATTAGCACATTTCCAAAGACTTTAGATATATCTTCAATGACGATGTTGAACTTGACAGGAACCGTTGTACAGGCACCTTCATCTGAGGCCTATGTCGGCCAGCCTTGACAAATTGTAGATCACTTCATCAGATTTTATTCGCCCAATTACTACCCAGGTAAGGAAATTCACGACATTCCATTATACTTGCTTGTATTTTTGGCTTGGAATCCTCATTTGGTGACTATTATTATCTATCTATTTGAGGCATATTTCCTGAAATAAGTCTTTCAATTGACGAGGATGGGTGTGAATGGGATCTGCCGTGTGTGGGCGTGTCAGCTCTGCAGACTAGTTATATATGTTCATTTATGGAAGTATTTAAAGTAGGCCTAGGCCTAACCCAATCAGGGAGAACACGTTAGTCCCTATTTATAGCCTACTTTAGTAGGGTAGGCTAGGCCTATATTTTTTAATCCAATAGGCCTAGCCTATGTTGAAATAGCCAACAATAGGGTACCTAGGTTAACAAGTCCCAGATATTGAAAGAAAAAGTGGTAAAAATTGAAGAGACCTTGGACAGCCTTTTTAACTAGGCCTATAATTATGTTTTGTTAGGTTAGGTAAAAAGGCCATCGTTGACTATTTTAACATAGGCTAGGCCTATTGGATTAAAAAATATAGGCCTAACCAGCCTACCCTACTAAAGTAGGCAATAAATAGGGACTAACATGTTCTCCCTGATTGGGCTAGGCCTACTTGAAATACTTCCATAAATGAACATAAGATAACGAGTCTGCAGAGCTGACTGGCCCACACACGGCATATCCCATTCACACCCATCCTCGTCATTGCAAGACTTATTTCAGGAAATAGGCCTATGCCTCAAATAGATAGATAATAATGGTCACCAAATGAGGATTCCAAGCCAAAAATACAAGCAAGTATAATGTAATGTCGTGAATTTTCTTACCTGGGTAGTAGGCTAATTGGGCGAATAAAATCTGATGAAGCGGTCTTAAGGACCTATCCATATGGAAGCATACAACAGGAGTTGTGATTAGATGATACAATATTATATAACGGGTACCTATGTATGTAAGAATTGCAATAAATTATATGAAATATATTGTTCATTCTTTATGCGGTACCTATAATTGTCCAAGCATCATATTTAGTCATTTATAAAAGTAAACCTGCCTACTAGACTTTCTGTTTTTGGTACTGTATAGTACTGTAGACAGGGCAGGTGTCAATTTGATGCAGAATAAGTATTGAAAATAAATGGTTTTCTATATTAGCCTAGTCAAAGGGGGTGATCACATTACTATTAACTTGAAACCCGAAACTTTATGATATTGCTGCACTGCCACTGAATGGTACTAGATTAAAACCTGGCACTTTTCATGTAGCAGAACTGTACAGTATAAAACTTGGGGCAAATTGGTGCAGCTGTGGTAAGCAGTATCGTTAGGCTACACTACTTCAAGAAACCTATCATAGCCTAGGCCTATTCCAAATTTGTAGGTTAGGTTAACTCAGAAATCGCTTTCCCCTTTAGCTAACCTAACCTTGGCTATATTAATTTGCCAACAATTTTGCATTGTTTAAAGAGTAGGCTACATGTTGATTAAATATGCAAGTCCCATGGAGATTAAAAAATACTATTTAGCCATGAAATCTTTTTCTATAATTAGGCTAGGATAGGTGACTATCCCTAGATGTCTAAAGCCGATGAGAACAATTGTGTGATCCAAACACTCCCTGCTAAATTTTTGGAAATACTCTGAGAGTCGGAGGTTACCTCGCTTGGATAGCTAAAATAGATTAGTTTTATTAGGTTACCATGGTTATTATAAACTAAATAATCCACTAGCCTCTCATGCCTAACCCATCGTCCAAAATCCAACCCTGGTAACCTCTTAAGGTTAGGCTAGGCCTACCCTGTTTTCAGTAGTTTTAATATATCAAGATAATTACTTTAACAATATAGGCTAGGCCTAGGCTAAATTCTCATCAAAATTGCTCATAGCCTATGCCCAATTTAAGCATTTCTTACTATGAAATGGAGGACTCGAAGCTTTACCTTTCCCATTTGGGAAGGGTCAGCCAGGGGATAGATAGCCTATGGCAATTTACAGCCCACTATCCTAGCTCTGGCCCTTTTTGAGTTAGAGATAGGCTAGGTTAGATTTCACAATTTATGGCCATAGGCCTAGATCTACTTGGAACAGGTGAACAGGGCTAGGCTTGAATATAACAGAAAAGCTTGCTTGATATTATAACCAAGCCACTTTTCCAGAGAGCCAAGCACAACCCAATTATTCAGCGAAAATCCATACCACAACCCCATGGCTATTCCTAAACTCAAAAATTGATTGGTGGTTGAAGGGAAATTAGGCTAAGAGAAACTCAATGGTCCTCTGGGGAATCACTAGGGCCTAGGCTACCTTATTTTCGTCAATTGAGAATGTCCTAAATACAGAATAATAAGATTAATGCAATAAACTGGGTAAATAATACACCAGGGACCATCACTTTATTACGATTCGATTCCGTCTGTATTCCCGTGAGGCTGCCCGAGGCAGTAATTTGTAAACAAAACGTTCCTCAGGTATACCAACCGTAAGAAATGCACCGCGGCGAGTTTGACAGGCTTACCACCCATACGTCCGACGGCATCGCACGAGAGATTCTCACAAGGAAGCAACTGGTGGTACCACCTTCACGTGCGAATCCGACGTGCGAATCCTTCGTCGAAGGGATCGCACGATTATCTAGTACTGCGGGCCATAGCTCCTCGAGTCGCATAACAGGTGCCTGGTCCACTCACAGCTCCTGGCGTCGATCATACGTCATAGCATCGGTCATCGAGGTAGTTTGCAGGGTCCCCTATGATGCACGCAGGTGTGAAGGCTGGTTTGTTGGTTTCCCCACTCACTAATTCGCTCGCTAGTCTGCTTCACCGTTTGGGTAGTGGGACTCCTTCAACTCTAATTCTACCTCTTAAATTAACATACAGGGCTCCGTATGTCAGACAGAAATGTACCGAATGTAAGAGTTGATGAGAGTGTGAATGACGCTCCAACTGTGCCTGATGATGTGACTGAGGTGGATTTATCTGACACCTTTATGGCTCATCTTGACCCTAACGATGACCATGAAACCCCTCCAAATTGTCCTAGTGGCCTGGTAGAGCTACAGAGAGATGATAGTGAATGCAAGGAGTTAGCTGCCAGGTCCGTGAGTGAAGAGGAATGTGAGAAGGAGGGTGGTGAATGTTTCTACCTCAAAGGAGGAGTATTGTGGCGAAGATGGAGACCGCCACACAGACCAATCGATGACGGGGCTTGGGACGTCCATCAAGTAGTAGTCCCCAAACCTTGTCGTAAAGATATCATGGAAATGGCACATTGTATACCATTGGCAGGACACCTAGGTGTGAGAAAAACTCTAGACAGAATCAGAGCCCACTTTTACTGGCCAGGAATGCGTGCAGATGTAGTGGAGTGTTGTAGAGTGTGTCACACTTGCCAGATGACAGGAAAACCCAATCAGAAGGTGCCTGTACATCCTCTGGTGCCCTTGCCCGTTTTCGAGAATCCTTTTACTCGGGTGGTAGTGGACATTGTAGGCCCATTGCCTAAGACTTCCCAAGGTAACATTTATTTATTAACTATCATGGACATGGCAACTCGCTACCCAGAGGCTATACCCTTAAGGACTACCTCTGCTCCAACTGTTATCAAGGAACTGCTCAAATTCTTCACCAGAATGGGTTTCCCCCATGAGGTGCAAAGTGATCAAGGAACTAATTTTACCTCTAACATTTTCCAGCAGTCCCTGAAGGAGTTGGGTATCGAGCATGTTAAGTCTAGCACCTACCACCCAGAGAGTCAAGGGGTTCTCGAACGATATCATCAGACATTAAAGGGAATGTTACGTAAGTATTGTACAGAGACCGGAGTTGAGTGGGATAAGGGGGTACCTTTTCTTTTATTTGCTACTCGTGAGGTTCCAACTGAATCCCTGGGTTTTTCCCCTAATGAGCTAGTTTTCGGTCACCAGGTAAGAGGTCCTTTGCAACTATTGCAGGATAGCCTAGTTGGCCAGGAGGGGAACCAAAACCTCCTCAAGTATGTTTCAGATTTCAAAACCCGGCTGAGATCCTCATGTGAGTTTTCCGCTCAAAACTTGACCGTGGCTAAAAGCTCCATGAAGAAATGGTATGACAGAAAAGCCCGTGAGAGGGAGTTTAAGCCCGGTGATGAGGTTTGGTCCTGCTCCCCCTTTTTGGCCAACCTTTATCTGCCAAGTTCAGGGGCCCATATATGATCATTCGGAGGGTGAGCATTACCGATTATCTAGTAACTACCCCAGACAGGAGAAAGCCCACGCAAGTATTCCATATAAATATGTTGAAACCCTACCATAGGTCCCCTGATTCCTCTCTTCCAGATTCTCCCACTGTGGCAGTGAATGTCAGGACCTGTGGACAGCCTGGTGCGGACGAAGTTTTCAGTTCTCTTACTGACCCGCAACAGACTGTTCCAGAGCCTGAAGGTATCCATGCAGACTTTGACTTGTCATGTAGCCTATCCAACTTTCAGTATAATTCAGTGGCTTGGAGGGAATTACCATCTAAACTATGTCATCTTCCCTCTGATCAAGCGAACCAACTAATCTCTGTTTTATCTCAGTCTCCCAGTGTGTTCCGTGATACTCCAGGGCTCACTTCTTTGGCCGTGCACGACATCGACGTAGGGGATGCAACTCCCATTAAACTATCCCCCTACCGTGTCTCACCACAACGCAGGAGTATACTGCAGGTCGAGCTTGACTTACATTTTTCAAACCAGCTGATCACAAGGGCCTTCAGCCAGTGGAGTAGTCCGGTCATACTTGTGCCAAAGCCAGACGGGAGCCATAGGTTTTGTAGGGACTATATTATATATATATAGGCAAGTTAATGCTGTCACAAAGAACGATACCTACCCACTGCCACGGATCAAAGATTGCATTTACCAGGTTGGCCTCATGCAGCAGTAAGTTTAATTTAATGAGAGGATTTTGGAAATTAGCTCTCCCTTGTAGCGAGGTAAATATCATGCTTTTGTAGTGCGCTTTTAAGCCTTCAGCTGTGAGATGCCTTGCAGTTCGAATAACGCTCCAGCTACGTTCCGGCTATGTTCTGATGTGGTACCTGGAGACGTTGCCTACTTTGGGTGATATCCTTATTATATCCTCATTATAATCTTGCTGTTGCCAATCTGGTGGTGAATCTATTTATGTATTATGTTTAATATTATGTACTATACTCCTTAAACTCTTTTCTAGGGGGGAGGTCTGACATACGGAGCCCTGTATGTTAATTTAAGAGGTAGAATTAGAGTTGAAGGAGTCCCACTACCCAAACGGTGAAGCAGACTAGCGAGCGAATTAGCGAGTGGGGAAACCAGCAAACCAGCCTTCACACCTGCGTGCGTCATAGGGGACCCTGCAAACTACCTCGATGACCGATGCTATGACGTATGATCGACGCCAGGAGCTGTGAGTGGACCAGGCACCTGTTATGCGACTCGAGGAGCTATGATTGGAGTAGGCACCACCCCCGCCTCCTGATTCGTTCCTACACCATCATTGTTTGGTATATAAGACCCGAGTTGTGGGCATTCAAATCAGTCTCATTTGGAGTTGGGGAAGGTGAACTTGCAGCTGGAGGAAGACGGGGTGAAGTATTATAATGGGATTGTGACTGTCAGTCAGATTATATAAATGTGTGTTAAGTGTGTTCGGTGTAAACACTTACGTTATGTTGGTTAGTGAGATATGTGATTGGGAATTAACGTGAACGCTACTATTATGTGCTTAACTATTTGATTGGGAATTAACTTTAACGCTACTATTATGTGTTTAACTATTTGATTGCGAATTAACGTTAACGCTACTATTATGTGTTTAACTATTTGATTGGGAATTAACGTTAACGCTACTATTATGTGTTTAACTATTTGATTGCGAATTAACGTGAACGCTACTATTATGTGTTTAACTATTTGATTGCGAATTAACGTTAACGCTACTATTATGTACTTAACTATTTTAGTTGACTAACTTGTGGACTAAAGCAACTCTTTAAGTAATTGGGTTATGATGAAAGTAATACTATTGTTTTATATTAATACTTACGAGTTCTTTCATTTTCTTTGAATTAAGCTTACATTGCTTAACGGTGCTTAGTACGGTGATGCTATTGTCTCGTATTAGTAATATCGCCTTAGACTAACATGGCTGTGTTAATATTACTTATAGTGATTTCCTAAGCTGAAGAAAATTCTTTTAGCTTCAAAATATTATTTTTGCTTTTCATATTATTTGAGTGAGACCTGAATCGAATCTATGAAGCGATCCTGTAACTTTATTTACTCATAATCAAACCTCAATGTTACGTGGTTAAGAAATACATTTAACTAATTATTAAATATATCTAACTTTTTATGTGACTTTGATATAAATCCTGATGATAATAATAATATAATACGTAAGACAAGAACCAAGAATAATTACATTAAATATAAATAAAAGGACATATCATAAAACTATCTATTCATTTCAAAAAGGGTAAGAGACAGAAATATTCTTACTTTAATATTTATCTTTCAAGACTTTTTATAAAATTAATAGTCCTTCTTTAGCTATAACTTATTCGGTTCATAACCATAGCCTACTAAGCTTCGGTTAAATAATAATTCTTTATAAATACTACATGACTTTAATTAGTTTCAGTATTTTTCATAATTAAAGAGTATCAGTCAATAAAGGATACTAAGTCCTAAGATCCAAAAGGAAAGGAAGCAACAACAGGAAATTATTTTATTAGATTTTACTTTTGTTTTGCCTTCAGCTGACTGATACCTTAATATATATCTCTGTGCTATCTAGATTCATCAAGTTAACCACTTGAGGATCAAGATACGTAACACAAGTATCATCTGCAAGATATTTGAATCCATTATCAGAGAAAACATAATGGATCATATGCACAAATTTAAGCTTTTTAGCCCTAAGCAGTTTGGTTTCCTATCAGGTCGTTCTACTGTTTTACAACTCATTAAAGTTATTGACCAATGGATGGATATACTGGAAAATGGAGACTCCGTGGATATATCATATTTTGATTTCATGAAGGCATTTGATAGAGTTCCTCACAAAAGACTGCTTTCAAAGTTAGAGAGTTATAACATCACACATAAAATTCTGGTATGGGTATGGGTAAGGGCTTTTCTTAAGAACAGGAGGCAGAGAGTCATCGTAAATGGACAAGCTTCGGAGTGGACAGAGGTGATGAGCGGTGTGCCACAGGGATCAGTGTTGGGGCCAATGCTTTTTGTGATTTTCATCAATGACTTGCCAGAGGTAATGAAAAATGGTAGTGAAATATATTTATATGCTGATGATACAAAAATATTCCATACAATTAAAGATGAAAATGACTGTCATAAAATGCAAGAGGACATAAATAACATGAAATTATGGTCAGAAAAGTGATAACTGGAATTTCATCCTGAAAAATGTAAGCAGATGAGAATTGGTAGATCGGATGTTGGAGGCGCAAGTTATACTTTATGTGGGGAAATGAGAAAGGTTGAAGCAGAGAAAGATATTGGTGTAGTAATTGATAACAAATTAACATTCTCGGATCACTTGGCTGAAAAAATAAATAAATCTAACCAAATTGTTGGACTAATTAGACGGACATTCCTGACGCTGGACCAAGAGATGTTCAAGTCTCTTTATGTGGCATTAGTTAGGCCGCATTTAGAATATGCAAATCAGGTGTGGTGTCCATTCCTGATAAAGGATATTGATGCGGTGGAGAATGTACAGCGTAGGGCAACCAAACTGATTCCGGAATTTAGAAACTTGAGTTATGAGGAAAGGCTGAGGAAAATAGATTTACCAACTCTAGCGTACCGAAGGACTAGGGGTGATATGATTGAGACATATAAAATCCTATGTGGTGTGTACGACCCAAATGTGTGCGAGGACATCTTCACCCTCAGACAGGATTCAAGAACAAGAGGACACACCAAGAAGATCTACAAACCAAGAACCAGCAACAGAAAACAAAAACAAATCTTTCTGTTGCAGAGTAGTGAATTGTTGGAATGATCTACCAGAACATGTGGTTGCCTCAGAATCTGTAAACAAATTTGAAAAAAGGTTGGATCAAACGTGGCATAACCAAGAAATAAAATTTAATTACAAAGAACACATAGAAAGAGCAAATAACATATCGACCACCACCCCAGTACTGGCTAGTAAGTTTAATATAGAGCTGGAGACAGGCTGAATAAGCCTCTTCCAGATCATCGTCTGTGAGTATCTGTGAGAGGTGGAGCGCACCCTTGTGAAGATGGGCTCGTCTGGCACTTTTTGTAGTTCGACATCGAGAGCTCTCTTGAAGCTGTCCAACGAGACACCTCTCCTGTCTCTTACTCGCCGCGGGAGTTTGTTGAAGAGACGTACTCCTCTATGTGATAACCAGCCCTCTTGCAGAGAGCCCATAGCACCCCGATTTTTCATCTTGGGGATATCGCATTCCCAGCCTCTCCTATCACTGAATTTCATTGCTATTGGGGTATGTAGATTTGGTACAAAACCCTCTGCGATTTTCCACGTATATACAGTATTATTAAGTATCGTTCCCTTCTACGTTCCAACGAATACAGCTTTAGTGATTTTAAACGATCCTAATAGTGTAACTGTTTTACTGAGTTTATGTGTGAGGTGAAGTTCCTTTGTACACTTTCTAAGTCCTTAATTTCACCTGCTTTGTATGGGGATGTTAATACGTTACAGTATTCTAGCCGCGGTAGCACCAGGGATTTGAAGTGTTATCATAGGCAATTCACCGCAAGTTTTAAATGTACGTAGAATCCAACCTGTTAGCCGTTTCGCAGCTGCAACTTTGACCTGGTTATGTTCTTTGAATCCCATATTTTCAGACATTATCACCCTATAGATATTCTATAGTTAGATGGTTCAGTGGACTGTATAATAATATCATATAATAGTTTATATCACCTGAAGACTGGAACCAGTGCTGTAGAACTTAGTTGACCTGTTGAGCCGTTATGATGTTACAAGATGGTGTGTGAAACGGGTGATAGGATAGAGTTGATGAATAAAGAAGGGGGCCACTATACTTAATGATTGATGGGAATGATGATTAATGATCTATGGATTAGTATGGATAGATGGAGAATTGATGAGCTAAGTACGGTACTATCACTAATGGGGCGAAAGGTGAGGTGAAAACACAAGAGCGTAGGCAGACGGTCTGGTAGTTGTGGCGGCTAGGGAGAGAGTGCAGGACCCTCACAATATTCGCGAGAGGTCCGCCAATATCACGCATGCGCAAATGGGTAGGTATATATCTTCCCACCCAATTATAATTGCCTAAGTTCATAGGAATGATAGACTACCCAATATCCAATATAGAACATAATTATTTACTTCTTAATTATTCTATATAACCATTGATCCCACAAACTTAATACCAAATACCTAATGTAATACTTAAAGTAAGACTGTCCATATCAGAGTTTGGACACACCCCAAGGTCTTTCACATTGTCTTTACGTTCTATTATGTGATTGGATTCTGTTATGTAACTTGTGGTCTCTTTAACGAAATCCTCATCGTATCGTATGAATTGAAATTTGATTTCATTAAACTGCATGTTATTTTCTCTGGTCCACTGGAACACCTTATTTATGTCCTCTTGCAGCCGGCCCGTGTCTTCCTGTGTCTTTACTATCATACTCAGTTTCGTGTCATCCGCAAAGGAGAATACTGTACTGTGTCTTGTGTTGGCATCTATGTCACTTATTAGAATGAGGAAAAGAAGGGGCGCTAGTAGTGTTCCTTGGGGAACTGAGCTTTTGACGTCTGAAGGCTCAGATGTTACTTGGCTTACTGCTACTGATTGTTTTCGGTTCACGAGGAAGTTGTACAGTCGACCCTCGATATAACGGACCTCGATACAACGGATTTCGGATTTAACGGACTATGTCCGTTAGGTGGCGGGCACATATTAAGAAAAACAACTTTATTTGTATCATTGAATTGTTTATTCTCTTCTATCTACTGTTTACCTATATTGTTTTATTCTCTTCTATCTAATTAGGTTGAACTTATATATAGAAAGATTTTAATATATAGAAAGTTTAAAATCTTTTATTATTTTGGCATATTTGGGCAAAAACAGAAGTCTGGAGGGAATTTTCCAGTAACGGACTTTTTCCAGTAACGGACAAGCTTTCTCCCCTATTAGTCCGTTAAATCGAGGGTCGACTGTATATCCACCTTCCGATTTTACCTGTTATCCCTTTTGCTTTAAGTTTGTGTGCAATAATACTGTGATCACAGCCTCGTCCCCCATTTGTTGAAAAAGGCAAAATTTGTGACCATACAACTACAATAGTTTATCGTATTAACCTTTATACAAGACGATAATCAAACCAAATTACTGTATATCAAAGCAATAACTGAAAAAATATATAATACTAATATATTAGGCTACGATTCAGTAAAGAGGAGGGGCCGTTTTCAAGGTTAATGGTACGAGTTGGCTAGGCTGCTAGGCAAATAAGTATGAGTTGACGTGTTCCGCCAGGTACGAGTTGTCCAGCGCCCCCATTCAAGACAGCTAGAGCAGCTTTAGGCCTAGGCTATTTACCAAGTTGGTAATTTTTTTGAAAATACTCGCAGCGTTGTCATACATAATTTATTAGGGAAAGTGAAGCTCTATGGAATCCTTATAATATACTCACATAGATTCCACTGTGGAAGAATAGTTTTGATAGTTAACTGTAGTTTTGATGTAAATACTACCGCAACTACGAATCTTGTTTCCGAGACCTAGTATATTAACCTAACCAAACAACCTAACCTAACCTAACCCTAGACCCAGTACCGTTCAAACGTGGGATACAACACTAGCCCTTGCATGCCAGCTATTGTGGGTTCATATATTAGACATACAGTAACATCTTTGTAGAACATAACATTTTACCGTAGCGAGTGTACTCCATTCCGAACACTTTTTGTAAACATGAACACGTCCGTAGCGGAGCTCTAGAAGATTGCGGGACCGAGTTTGTTTACGCGCGGGACTATTTATATCGACAAAATCGAGTTACAAAACTTATCAAAACTATTCTACCACAACGGAATCTATGTGAGTATATTATAAAGATTCCATAGAGCTTCACTTTCCCTTATAAATTATGTATAATAACGCTGCGAGTCTATTCGCGATAATTATCACCAAGTTTTCTTCAAAACAAAATTCGGTACCGTTCAACAATACTACATCGGCATTATTTACCATGTTTGTTTGTGTTTTCTTCAAGGAATAGTCTAGGCTAATATCTACAGGTATTAGTTTAACAGAAAGGGGTAAAGGGGTTTTATTACATCTTGACAAGCTTGTAAGCGAGGGTTTGAGTTTGTCTTTAACATACAGGCGCGGACTACCTAACCTTAGTGAGGAGTCTGTGCTGCGGCCGTACCCCCTCTCAGGTGCACGGAAGCAGATCTGGATGGTGACGGTTTTACTGTCATCACTGCCTGTTTCGCCGTCTTCACTGCTGCTCTCACCGTCACCCTTATTATACAAATCAACTATGGCAGCCCTCAGGTAGGCTACATATATACAATATATATATATATATATATATATATATATATATATATATATATATATATATATATATATATAATATTATACATTTAACAAAAAGGATATACAGTAGGCGGGTAGAATGTAGAGTTCGGGCGTAACGCCAGCCTTGTGTACAGTACGCGGACCTGCGTCGGCACGCTTGCCATCATGTTCCCGTCTATTTTGACTGCCTTTGGATACAATAATATGTTGAGAGGGGCTTTGCCCCCCCTCACCCCCCATGACATATTGTCATCATCATACATATTGCCAGCAGGGGGCAAATAACCGAAAAGAATCGTCGTCAAAATAGACGCGAAGTTAACCGCGGCGATCGCCCCATGTAAACAATGACGACCGTACGCCCGGAATCTACATCCATCCCCTGTAGGCTACTGTACAAATATTTAATAGCCTAGTTACAACTTTAAATCTTCTTTGTTCCAACTTATTACCCCTTATGTTACCCCTGCTTCACTTTGGCTTTTAGAGATCTCACAATCTTCCGGGTACTGCTACATAACTATTTAATTTACACTCAATGTTTTCAGCCATAGATTTTTAAAAGCCAGAGTGAAGCAGGGGTAACACCCTGGCCTCGCATCAGAAAGACTGGGGTTTGAATCCCTTCTGATAACTAGTTGATAATACTGAAGGGTGTACTGAGTGATGAGTTCGCAGTCCGTGTTGGAGTCCATCAGGGTTCAGTGTTAAGCCCCCTCCTCTTTATTATGGTCTTGGAGGCGCTGTCTAGAGTTTTTAGAGGCGGACTCACGTTGGAACTGTTTTATGCAGACGATATAGTCCTAATAGCTGACAGTATGCAGGATGCCGAGGCCAAATTCAGAGAGTGGAGAGAGGGCATGGCGAGCAAGGGTTTAAGAGTCAATATTAACAAAACCAAGGTTATGCATTGTAGATTGAGACGAGGCAATGTGGAAAAGAGCGGTGCATACCCATGTGCAGTGTGTGGAAAGGGAGTGGGCGTTAACTCAATTCAATGTAGCATCTGTCGATGTTGGGTACACCATGGGAGTAAGCGCTGTATTAGAAGAAAGGGGCCCCTGCCGAAGGATAAGTCAGAAATAGAGAAATTTGAGTGCGTAGTGTGCAAAGGCGAGCTTGTGTTAAGTGATGATCCTGTGGCTGTGAGTTTTGGAAATGAGTCTGTGGAGCTGGTGAACAAGTTTTGTTACCTAGGAGATACCATCTCTATCGGTGGTGGGGCCGAGGCTGCCACTGTTGCTAGAATTAGGTGTGGCTGGGGGAAGTTTAGAGGATTGATGCCAATCCTGACCATGAAAAGAATGCCTCTCCCTCTGAAGGGAAAGGTGTATGCCTCATGTGTTAGAAGTGCAATGATGTATGCCTCAGAAACATGGGCCGTTAAAGTAGAGGATGTCAACAGAATGGAGCGTAATGAGATGAGAATGGTGAGATGGATGTGTGGGGCCAGGCTACAGGATAGAATAACAAATGTTAAGCTGAGGAGACGTTTAGGTATAAAGAGCATTAGCGAGGTGATGCGTAGAGGTAGACTAGGATAGTATGGACATGTGGAGAGAATGGATGAACAAAATTGGGTGAAAAAATGCAGGTCTGTGATTGTGGAGGGAGCTGCACCAAGGGGTGAACCGAGGAAGACCTGGGATCGGACTATACGCGCCGATCTCAAATCCAAGAACTTGACAAGTGAAGCAGCCCTTAACAGGGTTGCTTGGAACGCCGCCATTAGGACAAGAGACTGAAACTGCACTTATGTGTGGAACACTCAGTCTTAAAATTTTATGTATGTATGTATGTACTGGTAGGCATAGTACCGGTATTTTCTTTACTATTCAAGTAGTAATAACTAGTTATCAAGTAGTAAATACTAATAAGGCATACGGTCCGGACGGTGTTCCTCCTGTTGTTCTCAAAAACTGTGCTTCCGTGCTGACTCCCTGCCTAGGCAAACTCTTTCGTCTCTGTCTATCCTCTAACGTCTTCCCTTCATGCTGGAAGTTTGCTCACATTCAACCTGTCCCAAAGAAGGGTGACCGCTCTCAACCCTCCAACTATCGTCCAATTGCTCTTATCTCTTGTCTTTCTAAAGTTTTTGAAACTATTCTTGCTTCCAAATTTCTTAAGCATTTCTCTTCTCATAATCTGCTCTCAGATCGCCAGTATGGCTTCCTTAAGGGTCGCTCTACTGGTGATCTTCTTTCATATCTTACTAACTCTTGGTCATCCTCCTTTCGGGACTTCGGTGAGACTTTTTCTATTGCACTAGACATATCGAAAGCCTTCGATAGAGTCTGGCATAAATCTTTAATGTCTAAACTACCCACCTTCGGTTTCTATCCCTCCATCTGTGCCTTTGTCTCTAATTTCCTTTCCGGCCGTTCCATAGCCGCGGTTGTGGACGGCCATTGTTCACTTCCTCACCCTATAAACTCCGGTGTTCCTCAGGGCTCTGTCCTATCTCCTATTCTCTTTCTAATTTTTATAAATGATCTCCTTAACTGTACCTTAATTCCCATCCATTCATACGCAGACGACTCAACCTTGCACTACTCCATTAGTCTTTCAGAACGCCCCAGCCAGCAATCCCTCAACGACAAACGTAATGAAGCCATAGAACTCTTAAATTCTGATCTAAATACTATTTCCAATTGGGGCAGAGAAAACCTTGTTAACTTTAATGCTTCCAAAACCCAATTTCTCCATCTATCTACCCGTCAGGATCTCCCAGCGGACTATCCCTTATTCTTCAACAATACAAAAATCACCCTTCATCTTCTCTCAATATTCTTGGTGTCTCTTTTTCTTCTGCTCTCATTTGGAAGGACCATATTACCAGTCTTGCTAAGGCAGCCTCCCAGAAGCTGGGTGTGCTCAACCGCCTTAGGGGGTTCTTTTCCCCTGCACAGCTTCTTGCTCTGTACAGGGGCATAGTGCACCCTTGTATTGAGTATTGTTCACATGTGTGGGGAGGTTCCTCTCACACCGCTCTCCTAGACAAAGTTGAAAGGAAGGCCTTTCGTATCATTAACTCCCGTCCACTCACCAACTCTCTGCAATCTCTCTCTCCGCCGCAATGTTGCATCTCTCTCGCTTTCTATCGCTACTATAATAATCAGTGTTCCTCAGAGCTATCCCAGTGCATACCACCTCCTTTACGTAGGGCACGTGGTACCCGTCTTGCAACTCAATCCCACCCCTACTCTGTGCAACTCTCCAACCCAAGAGTGAAACGTTACTCTCAAACTTTCTTCTACTCAACAGCTGAGCTCTGGAACTCTCTCCCAGAATCAGTCTTTCCCTCTTCCTATGACTTAAATTGCTTCAAACTCCGTGTGTCCAGGCATTTTGGCTCGAACGTCCCTTGATTTTGGCCCTGTCACTCTTTCAACTATGGGGGAGGCACTCGCTATAGGCAGTTATGCCTTTTGCCTCCCTCAATTACATAGAAAAAAAAAAAAAAAAAAAAAAATACACTATGGCAAGTGGGGATACCCATCATTCGCATTCTGTGGCCAGTGTGTTAGTCAGAGAACGCCCCTTTGCTGGAAATTGTATCAGGTTAGTGACCAGTTACACTTATTAGCATCACATCAGGGTGGTTGACAATATACCCAAGGGGGGCGCCAATAAGGATGTACAGCCCTGTCGTTTGGTGCAGAGTACTGCTCCCAACAGTTTCATATGGTCCCTGGAGGTGGAAATGTGTTTGGTTACCAGTGATCACTTGTGTCTATCATGAATGCATTAATCTATCAATTATGTTCACCTATGTGGAGTTCGCCACTCTTGCTAGTGGCACCGAAGAGCGCACCGCCCTTCGTTGTTGTTTGAGAATTGGTGCAGCAGACTATTCGAAGAGGTGGAGCGCACCCTTGGGAAGATGGGCTCATCTGGCACTTTTTGTAGTTCGACATCGAGAGCTCTCTTGAAGCTGTCTAACGAGACACCTCTCATGTCTCTCACTCGCCGCGGGAGTTTGTTGAAGAGACGTGCTCCTCTATGTGATAACCAGCCCTCTCGCAGAGAGCCCATAGCCCCCCGATTTATCATCTTTGGGATATCGCTTCCCAGCCTCTCCTATCATTGAATTTCATTGTTATTGGTGTATGTAGATTTGGTACAAAACCCTCTGCGATTTTCCAGGTATATATTATTAAGTATCGTTCCCTTCTACGTTCCAACGAATACAGTTTGAGTGATTTTAAGCGATCCCAATAGTGTAACTGTTTTACTGAGTTTAAATGTGGGGTGAAGTTCCTTTGTACACTTTCTGAGTCATTAATTTCACCTAATTTGTATGGGGATGTTATGGCAATACAGCAATCCTTGGACGTCGGTCGGGCCTCAGCTGTTATGCATAGAGCTGGAATGGTGCTACTTTAGCGAGCGGTCTACCGCTCACCAGTTGTCTACCTCTAGCTACTGGGTACTAGGAACCCGCACTAGCTGGTAGGTAAGGGTTAGAAGAGGAGTGCGATGTATAGAGTACTTATTATAGCATACCTTGGAAGCTTGGTTGATCTTACATCCCTGGTCCAGCAAGAGGGTCACTATGTCCAGGAACCCGCCCTGGGCAGCGAAGAACAACGCTCCGGTCCCAGTCTGAGGGGGGTGATAGTTAAAGGTCATTATAAAGGAAGGATTATACAGCAAACAAAAATATATATGAGGATTGAGTAATTGCCAATAATTTATGCTTAATGAAAGACAATATCCATCCATCCATCCATCCATCCATATACTCAGGCACATAACCTCCCCCCCCCCCTTTTTTTTTTTTTACCTGGGGGTGGCCGACTCGAGATAATATATATAATTCTTGCAGAGCATGTTCATTATACCTAAATTAAATCTTTGTAACAATAATGATATCTTAGGAATATTAACAGACTATCATGTAATATGTATGCATATATTTATAGGCCCTATACATAAAGGTGTACAGTTTTGAGTGTCTGTATTTGTTTTCTATGTGAGTGAGGGAGACAAAAGGCAGAACTGCCTGTGACGAGTGCCTTCCCCAGAATTGAAAGTGACAGGGCCAAAATCAAGGGACGTTCGAGCCAAAATGCCTGGACACACAGAGTTTGAAGCAATTCAAGTCATAGGATGAGGGTCCTTATAGCTCCCAAATCCATTGGACTATGGAGATGAGATTTGGTTGCTTCAGCCAGGGGGTCCCAAAATACAGCTTCACCGATTTTTTTTTTAAAAGATAATATATACCTTCAATGATTTAGTGGACATGGGGAGTGTGAGAGTGAGTGAGTGTGTGTGTAAGAGTGAGAGTGATAGTGAGTGAGATAGAAAGACAGAGCGAGTGCGAGTGTGTGTGTGTGTGTGTGTGTGTGTGTGTGTGTGTGTGTGTGTGTGTGTGTGTGTGTGTGTGTGTGTGTGTGTGTGTGTGTGTGTGTGTGTTTGTATCTACCTGGAGTCTACCTGTGTATCTGTGTATGTATGTATGTATGTATGTATGTATGTATGTATATACAGTATAAATACCAACTCACATGTCTGGTAGCGTTGGGTTCAGCTCCTTGTTCCAGTAATTCCTTCACCAGATCCACGTGTCCGTTAGCGGCAGCCAGAATCAAGGGGGTCGTCCCATCCTGAAAAACAATACATAATAGAAGTAGTACCGGTACTCGTATTATGCTACCAGTGTTTTTGGATTTATATAACCAGTATACACCATAACATTAGTATTTATATTATCAGTTTTGTTGTATTTATATTACCAGTGATTTTGTATTTATATAATCAGAATACATCATAACATTAGTAGACCTATATATATTAGTACATACTATTAGTAAAACAAAAAATACGTACCCTGTCACTGCAAAACATAAAACATGTACGTACCTTGCCACTGTAAAACAAATAACCACGTACCTAGCCCCTGCCAAAACAGACCCTTGAACCTAAACCAGTGCGTACCTCACCACCCCCAAAACAAATCAATACGTACCCTATCAGCACAATCCACGTGCACCCTGCCTGTATCCAGCACTAGCACGGCCTCCTGCACGTCCCCCTTGACAGCCGCCGCGTGCAGCCGTTGGTCCAGCCGAGTACACACCTGCAACAACAACAACATTAGTACACACCTCCAACAACAACAACATTAGTACACACCTCCAACATCAACAACAACATTAGTACACACCTCCAACATCAACAACAACATTAGTACACACCTCCAACATCAACAACAACATTAGTACACCTGCAACAACAACAACATTAGTACACACCTCCAACATCAACAACAACATTAGTACACACCTCCAACATCAACAACAACATTAGTACACACCTGCAACAACAACAACATTAGTACACACCTCCAACATCAACAACAACATTAGTACACACCTCCAACAACAATATGGTCAGACAGCGTGAGGAATAACAACAACAACATGGTCTTAGTATTAGAATAGTTACTCAATTTAAACTTTACCAAAATATAATTAATTATATATATATAACTAACTATTTATCTCTCTCTCTCTCTCTATATATATACTGTATATATATATATATATATATATATATATATATATATATATATATATATATATATATATATATATATATATATACTGTATATATGAAATGCTCTCTTATTGGCAACTGCACTATATTAAACATTCTCGCAAAAATATAATAGTCCACGAAAAACTGCAACATATGCCACTATAAATATTAGCAGTGGAGCTTGAAGACACAACTTTTGGCTTTTAATTAATGAGTCAAAACTGTGTCCGGGAAACTTTTTCACAGCGACTGCAGTAGTGTTGCCAATTTAGCTATTTTTCCGCTAGATCGAAAGATATATATTTCGATCTAGAGACAAACTTTTACATGTAACGACCTGAATTCTAGCGATATTCTGTAGATTTGAGCCCTTTAGAGCTATATTGTAGTGATTGTGGCATTATTGTAGCAATTTTCGGCCTTTATTTACTATAGATTTGAGCCATTTAGAGCGATAATGTAGAGATTGTGGCATTATTGTAGCGATTTTCGGTCTTTATTTACTATCTAGCGGACTATATTTGGTAACCCTGTGCTGCAGCAACTCGGACATGCGGCCTTACTCACAAACTTTAATTAACCACTTCTGTACCGGCGACGTCTTTTTAATTTTATTCTAGCTTTATCTCGACGATTTTGTGCAGTTTAAGAAGCATCTGTTGTAGCAAAGAGGGATAAGCGAGATAGTTCGAAGCCTGTTAATTGCTGGAGACCCCTTTTAGCTGAACAAAATATTTTAATGGTAGCCTGAATGAAGTTAAAAGAACGGCACCGGTACTGAACGGGTTAAAAGCCGGCTGAGGTTAGGCGATTTCTGTTATCATAGTCTCTCTCTCTCTCTCTCTCTCTCCCTCCACCCCCCCCCCCCCCCCCCCCCTACACACACACCCCACACACACACACACGCACAGTCGCACATACCCCACCCACACACCCTGCTGAGCTATTGATTATGTCAGTGTGTGGTGAGGAGCGGGGTGTTGTGCTTGTAGGAGTACAGTATACAGTATACCCTAAATATAGACCACTGGTGTGTGTGTGTGTGTGTGTAATAATAATAATAATAATAATAATAATAATAATAATAATAATAATAATAATAATAATTGTCGGTTTATTGTGCTTTACAGCTCTGAGGCTGAAAATCTACAGAGTTTTTCTTAAACCTAGGTACAGTACAATACTTATTCTACCTTAACTACGAGGTCACATGCGACCTTTGGCGACCGTGAGGTACCTGGCTTCCCACCAAGTACATTCGCAGATGCACTTTGTATTGGTATGAAGATGTGTAGGCTAACACAGGCTGATAGCAGCTTGGTTAGGGAGGAACCACGATACAATTCTCTCCGTCGCTATGGCCGAAAAAAAACTTTAGGATTCTGGTGGATTTGAACCCTCCCCCAGGCCCCTTGCGGCCAGCACGAAACACAGCGCCTTAAACCACTAGAAAATAGCGAACCCGTGTGTGTGAGTTTTTGTTTTGTTTTCTGTTAGTGAGGGAGACAAAAGGCAGAACTGCCTGTATCGAGTGCCTCCCCCAGAATTGAAAGAGTGACAGGGCCAAAATCAAGGGACGTTCGAGCCAAAATGCCTGGACACGCAGAGTTTGAAGCAATTTAAGTCATAGGAAGAGTGAAAACATTATTCTGGGAGAGAGTTCCAGAGCTCAGCAGTTGAATAGAAGAAAGTCTGAGAATACCGTTTCACTCGTGGGTTGGAGAGTTGCACAGAGTAGGGGTGGGATTGTGTTGCAAGATGGGTACTACGTACCCTACGTAAAGGAGGTGGTATACACTGGGATAGCTCCGAGGAACATTGATTATTAGAGTAGCGATAAAATAGCGAGAGAGATGTAACATTGCGGCGAATAGAAAGAGATTGCAGAGTTGGTGAGTGGGCGGGAGTTAATGAGAGGATCCTCCCCACACATGTGATCAATACTCAATACAAGGATGCACTTGTGCCCCTGTACAGAGCACGAAGCTGTGCATGGGTAAAGAACCCCTTGAGGCGGTTGAGCACACCCAGCTTCTGGGAGGCTGCTTTAGCAAGACTGGTAATATGGTCCTTCCAAGTGAGAGCAGAAGAAAAAGAGACACCAAGAATATTGAGAAGATGAAGGATTGATTTTGTTATTGTTGAATTGTAAGGGATAGTCTCTGGGAGTCTGAACGGGTAGTAAGATGAAGAAATTGGGTTTTGGAAGCATTAAAGGCAACAAGGTTTTCTCTGCCCCAATTGGAAATAGTAGTTAGATCAGAAGATAAGTGTTGCATGGCTTCATTACGTTTGTCTTTTCGGGATTGCTGGCTGGGGCTTCAGGAAAACTAATTGAGTGGTGTAAGGTAGAGTAGTCTGCGTATGAATGGATGGGACTGGAAGTACAGTTGAGAAGATAATTTATGAAAATTAGAAAGAGAATGGGAGATAGGACAGAGCCCTGAGGAACACCGGAATTAATAGGATGAGGAAGTGAGCGATGGCCGTCCACAAGCTATGGAACGGCCGGAAAGGAAATTAGAGACAAAGGCACAGATGGAGGGACAGAAACCGAAGGAGGGTAGTTTAGAAGTTAAAGATTTGTGCCAGACTCTATCGAAGGCCTTCAATATGTCTAGTGCAATAGAAAAGGTCTCACCGAAGAATGAGTGAGTGTGTGTGTGTGTGTGTGTGTGTGTGTGTGTGTGTGTGTGTGTAGCCTTGGGGGAGAAAAGGTTACCATACTCAAATAGGGGGGGGGGGGGATAATGGACGAAGAAAGATCATTGTACTAATTCCCAAAATAGTATGCACTAAGCAGTACTTTAAGAGGAGATGAGTCGTTTTTCTAGATCCCCTTCTCCCGCATGTTTAGCCTCATTAGTTAGTCGATCGCAAAACTATTATGTTAAACATGAAAGAGAAGGGGGTCCAGAAAAAACAACTACCTCCCCCTTAAATAAATACCCCCGAAACCCTCCCCTCCCCCTTCAAGATAAATGTTTACTAAAAAAAAAAAATTCAACTACCTCTCCCTTAAATAAATACCCCCAAAACCCTCCCCCCCCCCCCCCCCTTCAAGATAAATGTTTACTCAAAAGCAAACACTTGGCTCACAACCTAGACAAAATTCCTTCGATCCCCGTCAGCTGAAAAAAACAAAAAACATTATAGTATATATATATGTGAAAACTGTACACATACCGTACAAGATCTGCTATTAACTGTGTTGGTGGTGTAATAGTTGAAATGCTTATGTTCTGGGTGTGGTGTCCCGAATTCCAATCCCGGGAGGACCATATGAATTCATTAGTTTATTCAAGTACATTGGGGTTTGCTATGGATGATTAATGTTAAGATACCTGATATGCTATACCTGAAACAAACTTCCCTGTAAATAATTCTACAATAAAGCATTTATAGAGAATATAGCAATTTGTCGCGAGCCGTGGCATAGTAAGTAAAGCGTCGGATGCTGATCAAAGGGTTGGAGGATCGAGCCCACACTGTCAAAATGTTATTGGTAGATGTCAAGCCCGGGCATCTTGACCTAGCGATTCGTGACAAAAGCCTAATGTTAATTTTTTTTTTTTTTTTTTTTCTATGTGGATGAGGGAGACGAAAGACAAAACTGCCTGTGACGAGTGCCTCTCTCAGAGTTAGAAGAGTGACAGGGCCAAAATCAAGGAACGTTCGAGGCAAAATGTCTGGACACACGGAGTTTGAAACAATTTAAGTCATAGGATGAGGGAAAGATGAATTCAGGGAGAGAGTTCCAGAGCTCAGCTGTTGAATAGAAGAATGATTGGGAGTAACGTTTCACTCTCGAGTTGGAGAGTTGTACAGAGTAGGGGTGGAATTGTGTTGCAAGACGGGTACCCTACGTAGAGGAGGTGGTATGCATTGAGAGAGCTCTGAGGAACACTGATTATTGTAGTAGCGATAGAATAGCGAGAGATGCAACATTGCGGCGAAGAGAGAGATTACAGAGAGTCGATGAGTGGACGGGAGTTAATGATACGAAAGACTTCCCTTTCTACTTTGTCTAGAAGTGCCGTGTCAGAGGATCCTCCCCACACATGGCAAGCCCTTCTCTGGAATTACGGCGTCTGCCAAAACAAAGGCAATTTGGACACTTTGCAATCATAGGATTGCACTTTTCAATGTTTATGGTTTCATCATGAGTACCTCCGTGGAATTGTGTTATGTGTATGAAGGAGACAAAAGGTAGGCTGACTGTAAAGAGTGTCTCTCCCGAAGCCAAAGAGTGACAGAGAGCTAAATTCTAGGGACGTTGGGTTGCAAGATATTATTCCTCGTAACTCTCTCTTTTAAGTATCTGGGCAGTGTGTTGAGTAAAGATGGGACTATGGATGAAGAGGTGCGGGAGAGGGTACAACAGGGGAAGAGGGTTGTAGGAACGCTAAAAGCAGTAACAAGAAATAGGGTGGTCAGTATGGAAGTGAAGAAGTCCTTGCATGACAGTGTGGTAATCCCGACACTGACTTACGGAAGCGAAGCATGGACGTTGGTTGAGAGACTCAGACCAAGAGTGAGAGCAGTGGAAATGAATTACTTAAGGAGTGCGTGCGGAGTTACATGGAGGGATAGACAGACTAATGAGGAAGTAAGAAGGAGGTGTGGTGTGGAGGTAGATGTGCTGGAAAGTGTGAAAAGGAACAACTTGAAATGGTTCGGCCATATGGAACGTATGGAAAGCGAGAGAATGACTAAGAGGGTGTACGAGAGCGAGGTGGAGGGACAGAGGGGGAGAGGTAGACCGAATATGAGGTGGAAGGATGGAGTGAGGAACTACATGAACGAAGGCGGTGCTGGTTGGGGGGAGGGGCGTCGACTGACTGGGGACAGAGGTGCATGGGGGCGGTTCGTTCGTGGCCACCCCTTCGGGGATCACGGCGTCAGGCAATAGATAGATAGATAGAACTCTCTCTTTTCTATCTTTATCTATCAATGTATCTATCTATCTATTTATCCATCTATCTATCTACAATTTTCTCTCTCGCACCCATTCACACCGACACCCACACACGCACACTCATAAACTCTGACGTAAGCACACACACACACACACACACACACACACACACACACACACACACACACACACACACACACACACACACACACCACCCACACACACACACCCACACACAGCACTACACCTCAAAGAGCAAGATATAAGAGTAGGACAAGAGATGGGGAAGAGTGAGGTTAATAATAAGAGGAAAGTTACAAAATAATACAAGGAACTAAAATTATTATGTTCTCTCCACCAACCAACTCTACTCCTAAAATCGATTAATGAAATTAACAACCACATGTGGCAGTCCGGGGATTCGAACCTAAGATGCTCACACCGAAAATCAACACACTATGCACTGCACCAAGAAGACAGAAAGCGAGGAAGAAGAAGGAAAATGTATGAAAGATAAATTTAAAAACGTAGAATAAAGACAAAAAGGAAAGACATCAGGACAATATACAATCAATATATATATATATATATACCGGTATATATATCTCACAAAATAATAATATCGACGGAATTATAGAAATAATGGAAGAGAGAATGATAAGAAATAGGAAGGTAAATGAAGAACATATAAAGGAATATGAAAAAGGTGTAGCATGGCCAATATAACGAGGGGACTGGCCTGGGGGAAGAAAAGTGCATAAGAAAATAAAGATGAAGTAATGAGATGAGAAGTTAGGAGAAGGGAGGAGAGGAGGAAAGAGCAGAGGAGAACAGGGGAGGGGAGGAGAGAGAAGTGGAGGGGGAATGAGAGGTGAGGAGAGAAGAGATGAGGAGGGAAGAAAAGATAAGAGAGAAGAGCAGAGGGGATGAGAGTAGAGCAGATGAAAGGAGAGAAGAGCAAAGGAGGGGAGAGAGAAGATAAGAGAGAAGAGCAGAGGGGATGAGAGTAGAGCAGATGAAAGGAGGGGAGAGAGAAGATAAGAGAGAAGAGCAGAGGGGATGAGAGTAGAGCAGATGAAAGGAGAGAAGAGCAAAGGAGGGGAGAAAGAAGATAAGAGAGAAGAGCAGAGGGGATGAGAGTAGAGCAGATGAAAGGAGAGAAGAGCAAAGGAGGGGAGAGAGGAGGAAAGAACAGAGGAGAACTGGGGAGGGGAGAGATTTTGAGAGGAGAGGATATGAGAGCAGAGGAGGGGAGAGATGATAAGAGAAAAGCAAAGGAGATGAGAGCAGAGGAGGGGAGATATGATAAGAGAGAAGAGCAGAGGAGATGAGAGTAGAGCAGAAGAGAGGAGAGAAGAGCAGAGGAGAGATGAGGAGAACAGAGGAAAGGAGATAAGAGCAAAGGAAAGGAGAGAAAAGCAGAGGAAAGGAGAAAAGAGCAAAGGAAAGGAGAGAAGAGCAGAGGGGAGGAGAAAAGAGCAGAGGAGAGCAGAGGAAAAGAGAGAAGAGCAGAGGAGAGGAGAGAAGAGAAGAGCAGAGGAGAGGAGGAAAGAGCAGAGGAGGGGAGAAAGGAGAGCAGAGGAGGGGAGAAAGGAGAGCAGAGGAGAGAAGAACAGAGGAGGGGAGAGAGGTGGAGGTGGTGGTGGTGGTGGTGGTGGTGGTCCTAATACAATAGGTTCGTTCAGACAAGTGATGGTAGCTTACGATCCCTATAACCCAAGATGACAATAATAACATCGACCCACACACACACACACATCAAAGAGAGAGAGAGAGAGAAAGAGAGTGTGTGTGTGTGAGAGAGAGTGTGACAGTGAGCGATAGAGAGAGTAAGAGAGAGATTCTCTCACTCTCTCCCATTTTGACTGTTGATTCTGGCTATCATTATACGATTTTATACAGCTTAGGAAGGATCTGTGGGAATTAAAAGGGCCAAGACTCTCTCAATTAACCTTCTGACTTCCATATACCCCTCCTTAACCCTTTCGAGATCCGATACGCATTTCTTGTTGTTTTCTGGCTATTATTGTACGATTATACTCAGATTAGGAAGGGTATATGGAAGTCAGAGGGTTAATTGATCACTTGCGAGTTTCAAGCTATAAGGAAGTTGACGTCGTAAGCATCGATATTAAACACTATCTATCTATCTATCTATATGCTCAGGCCCAATCCCCATTTTGGGGGTAGCCGACTCAAGACAGAGCAAGAACAGGGAAAACACAAAAACAACATAAAACAACAAATAAACACAGATAAAAAGCACAAACTCACACACATCCAGGTCACCCAGGAGAAGACCCAGAGACCAGGGTCACCAAGGTCGCTCCAGCACTCCCCCGGCCCCCGACCACCCGGAGAGGTTCCAATCTCGGCAGGCAGACATGCAGCGGAGCCAAAGCCACAAGCCCTCCCACCACACTTCCAGGCGCACCCTTCATATTAATCGTCTCCCCGGGCCAGGCGCCTGATCTAGTCCAACTTGCGCCCGACCCCTTACTCCAAATGACCACGTGTTCACTCAACTATTCACAAGCATTCTCCATTCACTATTATTATTCATTCATTCATATTAAACACAAATGGAATAATAATGTTGGTTTCTGATGGATAAAAAGGATCTTGAACTTTATTATATCTATTTATGAATGTAGTAAAACCAAATTATAGCTGGTAATTCTACTATATATCGATGTCTAAATCTCCAACTTCCTTATAGCCTGAAACTCGCAAATAGTCAATTGAGATAGTCTTTACCCTTTTCATTCCCACAGATCCTTTCTAAGTTGTATGAAATTGTCTAATGACAGCCAGAATAAACTGTCATACGCGTTATGATCCTCAAGGGGTTAATCTAAATAGCTTTAATAGTTAGAGGTCCTACCTAAACTTAATAAAATCATCAACCAGTTGCCAGAATATTATAAAAAGGACGTCACCGGTACTGAAAGGATAAAACATTTGATTACACACATGTAAATACTAAACATAAATTGCCTTGCTCGTATTGGTGAGGTGGTGATTGTGGTAGTAGTGATGGTGACAATAGTAGTGATGATAGTGATGTTGGTGATTGTGATGGTTGTGGTGGTGATGGTTAAAATAGTATTGGTGATGGAGAATATAGTAGTGGTGATTGTGATGTTGGTGATTGTGATAATGATGTGATGTGTGTGATGGTGGTGGTGAAAATAGTAGTGGTGATGGTAGAGATTGTAGTGGGGATTGTGGTGCTAGAAATTGTGGTGATGGTGAAAATAGAAGTGGTGATTATGATGTGGGTGATGATGGTGGTGATGGTGAAAATAGAAGTGGTGATTGTGATGTTGGTGATTGTGGTGCTGGAGTGGCGATTGTGGTGGTGGTGATGGTTATAATATAAGTGGAGATTATGGTAGTGGTGATTGTGGTGATGTTAGTAATGAGGGTTGTCTATTTTCCTTACTCTGCAGATACCAAACGAATCCCCCCCCCCCCCACCCCCACCCCCACCCCCTCTCCCCAGACAAACCAATATCCAACTGTGGGTTTTGCATGGGGGGGGGGGGGGGAGGGAGGGAGGGGGGGGGGGTTAATACTGGGAGGCAATATAATGTTCCTGGTCCTATACTGCTTTGGGTCGTGTTGGTGGTGGTGATTGTGGTAGTGGTATGATGATTGTAACTGTGGTGGTGGTGGTGTGGTGATTGTAGTGGTGGTGGCATGGTGATTATGATGATGGTGGCGGTGGTGGTGATGTGTGGTAGTGGTGGTGTAGTGGTGATTGTGCTGGTGATGAGGATGATAGTGGTGGTGGTGGTGGCAATAGTGATGATAGTAATATGGGTGGTGATGATTGTGATGCTGTGGTGTTAGTGGTGGTGATGGAGTCGAACGGTGATAGTCGAACGCTTTAGCAAGTGAAGCAGCATTTAAGGGGGAGATGGGTCGTATTTCTGGTCCCCCATCTTCCTCATGTTTAGCCCCACTAGTGTTCTGATTTTAAGACGTTCGGCCCATCAGTTTGGAGAAATTAACACCTTTCGCCCCATTTCGTTGTCCATTTTCTGACCTTTTGTGCCATTTAGGTGTTGATTTTTTCCTTGCGAGCGATAGCGGGCCTGTAATTTTTAACGGAACCGGCCTTCAGCCAGGAAATGTTTCTACCGAGAAATGTACAAATTTATCTTGAAGGGGGGTCTGGGGCGTGTTTTTCTAAGCTTGATGGAGGACTAAGGAGGAAACTAAAAAAAACAAAAACAAACAAAAATATATATATATACCGGTATATATATTATATAATTATATATATATATATATATATATATATATATATATATATATATAAAGATATATACAGTGTAAATTAACAAATATTTTTTCATTTATAGCCTATATCTTTATATATTTTTTATATTTTTTTTTTTTTTTTTTCCTCCTTAGTCCTCCATCAAGCTTAGAAAAACACGCCCCAGATGTATTACATCTAGTGTGGTTGTTTTTTTGTTTTGTTTTTTCTATATTCCAACTACTCCCTCTCGGGCATAGGCTGAGAGCCTGTACATTCATCCGTTACACATTGAACAGTGAAGCCCGTGAGGTCTCGTTCCAATCTGATGCCCCTTTCACACATACAGGACTAGGGTGCCGCATGCAGCAGAGTAGCTACTCTGCTGCATGCGGCACCCGAGTCGGCACGTAGTCCTGACCATGCGGCTGTAGTCGTCTGTAGCCTGGTGAAGTCCTGGCAATGCGTGTCAAGTCGTGGCCCCAGAACAAAATGTTTGTGAGTTTCAAAATTTGGTCCAGACTTGAGATTTGTCTGGTGGATGCGGGGAGTAGTCTGCGCTAGTCGGCGCTAGTCGTCACTAGTCCTTGAGTATAGCGTAGCGAATTGTGTGTCATGTGTAGCATAAAGACTACAGCCGCATACACCCGACAGACACGAGTACAGCCGCATAGGTCTGCCTTCCTTCTTCCATACCTAGCTCCCTCCCTCCCTCTTTCCCATACCCCTACCTCCTTCTTTCCCTTCATATTTGCCTTCCTTTTCGTTTGTTTCCTTTTTTCTCTTACCTCATACTTTCTCATAACTTCTCCATCTCTCTCCTTCCTCCCCTCCCTACACATATGAAGCCGATTGGTGAGGTAGTTTCGCCACCACGGATTTTCCTTTTTTTCCTTTTCTTCGTACGGATACGCTGGAAGTGGGTGGTGGGAGGCGGTTGGGGGTGTGGTGGGGGGAAGGCAGAAGGGTAAAGGACTTGTCACACAAATATGGAACCGATTGGTGCAGTCGTTTCGCCGCCACATATTTTCCTTTTTTTTTCCTTCTGACGGGACCGACAGTCAGCGAGTGGGTGGGAAGAGGGATTTGGGATTTTTGTGGTGGGTAGCCAAAAGGGTAAGGTACACCCAGAAGTGAAAGTCCCTGCATAGGGTTTACCCCCTACTCCTACTACCCCAGAAGGTAGGAACGGGGTGGGCCCTGCCCAGTCCCCCTTACTACTCCTACCCCAGGCAGAAGGGACGGGATGGTGCCAGTCCGTCACCCCTTCCTTCCCCTACCCTATAATGGAGAGATTAAACAAGCAGGCCCCCACTCACACCCTACCCCAACCCCACACAGGAGGAAACCGCCGATTACAACCATTGTTTTCCACGAACACAGAATAAAGTAACCTTGCAACGAGGCCGAGACCATGTCAGTAATTGGTAATCTACAGTATATATATTCTATATATGCCAGAACAATGTTGCAATAAATTATCTGATTTTACAGAATGAAGATCATTTACACTATCTGTCACCTATCCGTAGCTTGACACACAAACACTAATGATTTATGCGTAATTAGTATTCTATCATGTTTGTATTTATAATGTAAATTTCCAATACCATCACCCCTTCTAGTTATTTTACAAATTATTGTATTCACCCGTGGCCAACCCTTCGGGGATCATGGCGTCAGGCAATAGATAAATAGATCGATAGTATTCACCCACCCGCGCAATATGCATTGGTATTTAATGGATTTGCACATTGAAATGGTAATTTTGTTATTTTTTGAATACCTTTGAAGAGAGCGCCCTTTATATACCTCCGTTGGCCACAGAACCTGTATGTGTCGGCTTTATGCGAGTGTATGCGGATCGACTCTGAAGTCGATCGTCTGTAGTCTGGAGTCGATAGTCTGAAGTCTTATAGATGCGGGTGTAGTCGGCATGTACAAATGACCGTTATTTCCATTGTCGGTTCGAGTCTCAAGACTTCTCCGGAGTCAAGACGACAACGTCGGCTGTATGCGGCTGTAGTCTGGTGAAGTCCTTTGGATGCGGCATACCGAGCCAGCTCCACCAAGTCGGGGAAAAAAAACGGCACGACTAGCTACTCTGCTGCAAGCGGCACCCGAGTCCTGTATGTGTGAAAGGGGCATAAGGAGTGAGACATGTGAACCACTTTCAGTTGCAACCAACCCCTGCCATCTTGCCTTCCCAGGATGCATGGGGCTTGATTGCTCACTCATGGTTCGAAGCAGCCCCATCTCTGAAGCTGCTTCACTCTAGTGCTTCACTGTCTCATCCCCTAGACTCGGACCCTCACTCTCAGAACGCCACCTATTGAGCAATAAACTCACTAGGCATTGCCCCCTGTAGCCTATTTTGTATATGGGAATATTCTTACAGTGCTATTTAATCAGGGAACAATGAGGGTTTTTGTTTTGGCGTTTCGGTGGGCTTTGTGGTAATGCACTGATACTAGGTACAACACAAATTCCATCCCAATAATATCTTCCCATTGATACATCGGGATTTGAACCCGGGACCATTGGATTACCAGTCAAGTGGCAAGACCATTCCACCACACCTCCCCTTAGTTTACTTTCCACATACAATAATAACCCAAGGCAGGGCTGAATCTGGGAAGTAATAGAATAGTTCTGGAGTCCCTCGGTGGTGTTAGTGTTAATGGTGGTGGTGGTGGTGGTAGTGGAGGTGGTGGTGGTAGTGGAGGTGGTGGTGGTGATGGTGGTTGGTGGTGGTAGTGGAGGTATTGGTGATCTTAATTTGTCTTCAGTAATGATGATGATGATGACAATGATAAGAGTCTAGTGGTTGTTATGGTGGTGGAATATCTATAATAATTAGTTATATAAGCATTATCTACCAGTGCATTACACCTACAGTAGTGTCTTAGCTTCCAGACACACCAACACCCCCCCACTGCAGGGACGAATCTGGGGGGTGAGGTGCAAGGTTTATGTCTCCCACTGGTTTTACTCCTGGTGGTGGTGGTGGTGGTGGTGGTAGAGGAGGAGGAGGTGGTGGTGGTGGTGGTGGTGGTGGTGGTGGTGGTGGAGGAGGAATACAAAGAAATACAAAGGACTTACAAACTGCACCAGATCTATTGATTGGTCCTTACGGTGCAGTTTGTATATCTGCACTGCTAAGCTACTAACTACTAGGTAAAGAAAAGGATAGTAAAGCAGAGGGGAGGGGAGGGGAGAGAAGATGAAGGAATATACAAAGGAATACAAAGGACTTACAAACTGCAACAGACCTATTGATCCTTCCGGGGCAGTTTGGATATCTGCACTGCTAATCTACTAACTACTAGGTAGTTTGTATGGTAGTTGGTTGGCGCTGGTGTAGTAGTAAGATGGTGGTAGTGGTAGTTGTGGTGATAATTTTAGCATGGGGGTGGTGGTAGTAGTAATGGTGGTAGTAGTGATGGTGGTGGTGGTAGTGGTGATGATTGTAAGAAGGGTGGTGGTGATTGTAGTGGTGTTAATGATGGGTGATGATAATTAACATAGGGGTGGTGGTAGTAGTGGTAGTGGTGGTGATCCTGGCAGAAAGAGTGACAAAGGTGATAACCTATTACAACAGTGAAAGGAGAGAGATCAGTATTAGGAGTCATGTGTGTGTGTGTGTGTGTATATGTGTGAATGGGTGGGTGTTTGTATGTGTGTGTGTGTGTGTATATGTGTGAGTGGGTGTATGTATGTGTGTGTGTGTGTCTGTATGTGTGTGTGTGTGTGTGTGTCTGTATGTGTGTGTGTGTGTGAGTGGGTGTATGTATGTGTGTGTGTGTGTGTGTGTGTGTGTCTGTATGTGTGTGTGTGTGTGTGTGTGTGTGTGTGTCTGTATGTGTGTGTGTGTGAGTGGGTGTATGTATGTGTGTGTGTGTTGTGATAATAAACAGTCTCCCATCATTAACACATCCTTCTCATTTCCATACAAACACCATCATCACCAACCATTATGGCTCCCACGTCACAACACCTTATCACAGATTTGTGGAATAGCACACATATCTTAAGGGGACATGGGCCGGTTTTCTGGACCACTTTTTCCCTCATGTTTAGCCCCATTAGTTTTCAGATGTTAAGAAGTTTGCCCCATTAGTTGATCGATTTTAAGTCTTTTCGCCCCATTTCTTCGTCAATATTTAGACCTTTCGTGCTATTTGGGTGTCAATGTTTTTCCCTGGCGAACGATAGTGAGCCTGTAATGTTGGAAGAAGCGGCCTTCGGCCGGGACATTTTTCTACCGAAAAATGTACAAATTAATCTAGAAGGGGGATCTAATGGATGTTTTTTTGTTAATTTGATGGAGGTCTAGGGAGGAAACTAGAAAAATAATGAATACATGAAAAAATCGCCCAAAAAGTGAACCATAAATGAACAAAATATGTACCATAGTTAATAAATAACTGAAATATATAATAGGCCTATATACTTAATAACAACTACGTAAATCAATCAAATACTATATAACTCATACAATATAATAAATAATAATATAGTAGCGCTAATAGGTCATGGCTTGGGAGTCATTAGGCTTGGCTTACTCAGTCCTGTATTAATGTCTGTCAGATGTTGAATAGGGTGGGTAAGTGTAGGAACATGTTTTTTATATCTCACTCGAAACGAAGAAATCAAGTTTAGATATTACTGATACGAATTATTGACCAAAATATACTTGGTGCCGAGACATCACTATTTGAGCGACTGTACGATATATCAATAACTTACAAAAAAAACCCAATCCGGTAAAACAAGCACAATATATTTTCTAGTCGACCCCACACCGTCAGACAGCAGACATATTTCACACACCTACACACGCACAGTCATGAGAAAATACACACATACACGTGCATAGACTTCACACACAGACATGAGAAAATACACATATACACTCACATATATAGCCTATACTTCACACCGCCCCACACGCACATACATGAATAAATACACACATACACGCACATATATATACTTCACACCGCCCCACACGCACATACATGAATAAATACACACATACACGCACATATATATACTTCACACTGCCCCACACGCACATACATGAATAAATACACACATACACGCATATATATATACTTCACACCGCCCCACACGCACATACATGAATAAATACACACATACACGCACATATATATACTTCACACCGCCCCACACGCACAGACATGAATAAATACACACATACACGCACATATATATACTTCACACCGCCCCACACGCACAGACATGAATAAATACACACATACACGCACATATATATACTTCACACCGCCCCACACACACAGACATGAATAAATACACACATACACGCACATATATATACTTCACACCGCCCCACACACAGACATGAATAAATACACACATACACGCACATATATATACTTCACACTGCCCCACACACACAGACATGAATAAATACACATACCGGTACACGCACATATATATATACTTCACACCGCCCCACACACACAGACATGAATAAATACACATATACACGCACATATATATACTTCACACCGCCCCACACACACAGACATGAATAAATACACATACCGGTACACGCACATATATATATACTTCACACCGCCCCACACACAGACATGAATAATACCATATACACGCACATATATACTTCACACCGCCCCACACACACAGACATGAATAAATACACACATACACGCACATATATATACTTCACACTGCCCCACACACACAGACATGAATAAATACACATACCGGTACACGCACATATATATATACTTCACACCGCCCCACACACAGACATGAATAAATACACATATACACGCACATATATATACTTCACACCGCCCCACACACACAGACATGAATAAATACACATACCGGTACACGCACATATATATATACTTCACACCGCCCCACACACACAGACATGAATAAATACACATATACACGCACATAATTATATACTTCACACCGCCCCACACACACAGACATGAATAAATACACATACACGCACATATATATACTTCACACTGCCCCACATGCACAGACATGAATAAATACACACATACACGCACATATATATACTTCACACTGCCCCACACGCACAGACATGAATAAATACACACATACACGCACATATATATACTTCACACCGCCCCACACACACAGACATGAATAAATACACACATACACGCACATATATATACTTCACACCGCCCCACAAGCACAGACATGAATAAATACACACATACACGTGAATAAACATCACACACAGACATGAGAAGATACACACATGCACGCACATAGATATACTTCACACCGCGACACATACACACAGACATGAGAAAATACACACATACACGCACATATATATACTTCACACCGCCCCACACGCACATACATGAATAAATACACACATACACGCACATATATATACTTCACACTGCCCCACACGCACATACATGAATAAATACACACATACCTCACACATATATATACTTCACACCGCCCCACACGCACATACATGAATAAATACACACATACACGCACATATATATACTTCACACCGCCCCACACACACAGACATGAATAAATACACACATACACGCACATATATATACTTCACACTGCCCCACACGCAGACATGAATAAATACACACATACACGCACATATATATACTTCACACTGCCCCACACACACAGACATGAATAAATACACATACCGGTACACGCACATATATATATACTTCACACCGCCCCACACACAGACATGAATAAATACACATATACACGCACATATATATACTTCACACCGCCCCACACACACAGACATGAATAAATACACATATACACGCACATAATTATATACTTCACACCGCCCCACACACACAGACATGAATAAATACACATACACGCACATATATATACTTCACACTGCCCCACATGCACAGACATGAATAAATACACACATACACGCACATATATATACTTCACACTGCCCCACACGCACAGACATGAATAAATACACACATACACGCACATATATACTTCACACCGCCCCACACACACAGACATGAATAAATACACACATACACGCACATATATATACTTCACACTGCCCCACACGCAGACATGAATAAATACACACATACACGCACATATATATACTTCACACTGCCCCACACACACAGACATGAATAAATACACACATACACGCACATATATATACTTCACACCGCCCCACAAGCACAGACATGAATAAATACACACATACACGTGAATAAACATCACACACAGACATGAGAAGATACACACATGCACGCACATAGATATACTTCACACCGCGACACATACACACAGACATGAGAAAATACACACATACACGCACATATATATACTTAACACCGCCTCACATACACACAGACACGCATATAGACTTCACACACACACACACGAAAATACAGACATATACGCACATAGATATACAGTATGTCACACATCCATACATAGACATGAGAAAATACACACATACACACAAACAAACATACTTCTACAACACACACAGGCATGAGAAAATACACACACTCTGGATATAAAACTAACCTTGAGAAACAGATCAGTACCGGTAGTGGCTACATACATACACACACACACACACATACACAATAACAACACACACACACACACACACAAATACAATAACAACACACACACACACACATACATACATACACACAATAACAACACACACACACACACACACACACACAATAACAACACACACATACACACACCTCACCTCACCTCAGCCAATTCGTCATTTTACAGACTACACACACATCCACAGCCATTCCAACGATACATAAACACTTAACATGCATTTCACGCAATACATTCCTAGTTAAGGAGGCGCGATAATAATGAGCTTAGCTCGCATTGCGTGGATTCCCCTTGACGAACAAGCAAGTGAATACACACACACACAAACACACACATGCATTACTACACCACTCCACAGATTAATGTTTTCCTCCCAGCACCAGGCACACCATTAGTTGTGTCATCACCAGCAGGGAGGTGATGGAATGGCTGGGTCACGTTAGAGGGAGTGCTGAGTGGTGATTGAGTGGTGATTATGGTGTGAGGGTAATTGGTGAGTGGTGATTATGGTGTGAGAGTAATTGGTGAGTGGTGATTATGGTGTGAGGGTAATTGGTGAGTGGTGATGGAGTGGTGGATTGAAGTTAATCGTAGGCACCAATCAAGCAGGTATATACCCAGGGGAGGCCTTTAGGCATTTGATAAGGAGTTGCTGGAACTCCTGTTTTATATGCATGGCTTCCCTTACTGATTATGTGTGTGCCTCACCTACACAGAGTGATCCAGCTAGCTCTCACAAACACCTACTCCTCCTACCTACTTCCCAACACTAAACAAGAAACAACACTTCTTTCTGCCAGAGGCCAGACGGGAAAGGGGGGGTGGGGGAGGCACAAGGGAGAAGAAGGGAAGTGGGGGGATGGGAGAATGGAAATGGGGGAGGGGGCGGGGGACTGTCACAAGGGAGAATGAGGGGGGGGGGGGGCAATCTCAAGGAGGATAGGGAGTGGCATATACGGTATCAACAAGAGTAAAGGGGGGGGGGGTCACAAGGGAGAAGGGGAAGTGGGGAGGGGACAGTCACAAAGAAGAAGAGGGAGGAGGGGAGAGATTCACAAGGGATCAGAGGGGGGAGGGGGCAGTCACAAGGGAAAAGGGGGAGGGGCATTCACACAGGGATCAGGGGAGGGGGGGAGGGGGCAGTCACAAGGGAGAAGGGGGGTGGGGGCATTCACAGGGAGAAGGGGGTGGGGGGAGATCGCAAGGAAGAAGGGGAAAGGGGTGGGGGGCAGTCACAAGGGAGAAGGGGAAAGGGGGAGGGGCCATTCACATGAGGGGGGAGGGGGGTACAGTCACACCCTAGGCAGTGTGGCAAATATTACGTCACTAGGGAAGCCCGCTATTGACTACTGCTTCCCTCCTGCTTCCTCTGTGTGTGTGTGTGTGTAGGTATGTGTAAGATATGCATGTTCGTGTGTCTGCTTGTGTGTGCGTTTGTGTATGTGAGTAGGAAATGTATGGCTGTGATAGTGTGTGTATGTATGTGTATGTGTGTGTGTGTGTGTGTGTGTGAGAGAGAGAGAGAGAGAGAGAGAGAGAGAGAGAGAGAGAGAGAGAGAGAGAGAGAGAGAGAGAGAGAGAGAGAGAGAGCTACATAGAGCTACATAGATACACAGACCACACAGACCTCAAGGTCCTTACTAGGCAGTCTGGCCTTACAAACTATATATGTATATATGCATATACATATGCATATACATATATATATACATATATATACATATATTCACCGGTACATACATATACACACATACACATACATACATACATATACAGTATATATACATACTGTACAGTGCACACACATACATACATTTTTTTTTTTTTTTTTTTTTTTTTTCATATCACCCCAGCCCTCTGCAGATATAGGTCAAGCCTTCCCTTGAAAGCGTTTATTGTGTCGCTCTCCACCACTCTCGCTGGTAGTTTATTCCACTCTGTCGCCACACTGTAGGTGAAGAAACTCTTTGTGACATCTAGGTTTGCCTTTTTGGTTTTTAATTTCATTCCATTTCCGCGAGTTTGATTAGTATTGTTTAATGTGAATAGTGCATTTACATCGACTTTGTCGAACCCTTTTAGTATCTTACAGCACTCAATAAGCTGACCCCTCAACCTCCTCTTTTTTAATGAGAACATGTTCAATCGTTTAAGTCTTTCTTCATATGGTTTATTTCTTAATGAGGGTATCATCTTCGTCGCTCTACGCTGTACTGACTTGAGTCTTACAATGTCCTTGATCAGATAAGGTGACCAGAACTGCACACCATATTCAAGGTGGGGCCTCACCATACTTTTGAACAGTGGCACTATTACGTTTTCATGTTTATATGTAAATTTTCGTTTAATAAAGCCCAATGCTATGTTTGCCTTATTTGCAGCTGCTATACATTGGTCGGAAGTTTTTAGGTTTTCAGATATTAGTACCCCTAGGTCTTTTACTACCGTTGCGGTTTTTATTTGTTTGCCATTCATTTCGTATTTGTATTTCATATTTCTGCTACCAACCTGCAGCACCTGACATTTATCGACATTGAAGGGCATCTGCCATTTTTTCGACCACTCTGATATTTTGTTTAAATCAGATTGCAACGCATTTCTATCATCTTCGTTCAGGACTGTATTTCCTATTTTTGTATCGTCGGCAAATTTGGAAATGGTGTTGTTTACCCCTACATCAATATCGTTAATGTAAATGAGAAACAGGACCGGTCCAAGGACTGAACCCTGTGGAACTCCACTAGTGACAGGCTCCCACTCCGATTCCACTCCATTTATCACCACTCTCTGTCTTCTGCCTGTAAGCCAATTTTTTATCCAAGAATGAATTTCACCTTTGATACCTATCCTCTCCAGTTTAGCCAATAGTTTTCGGTGAGGCACCTTGTCGAAAGCTTTTTGAAAGTCCAAGAAGATTATATCTAGTGATTTCGTCATGTCGTTATATATGAATAGTTTGTTATAAAATTCAATCAAATTTGTTAGGCATGACTTATTTGATCTAAAGCCGTGTTGACTATTTTTGATTAGGTTGTTTGATTCGAGGTAATCTACTATCTTATCTCTAAGGATTTTTTCCATGATTTTTCCTACAATTGAAGTTAGACTAATTGGTCTGTAATTAATTTAATTGGGGGTGTGGTGGTGAGATTAATAAAAATAATATTATTAGTAGGTTTAGGGATATTTCTTCGAGAGGCCGGTCTATATGATCTGTGCCCCATGAATATTCTTTCCTCTCACTTAAACAGTAGGCTACCATAGTGCGGTTGGGAATATGAACATGATTAGATTAATATCCAGTATTCGAGAATGGATTTGTGCATAAACCTTTAACCGTCCTGTGATGTATTAAGGTGGCAAAATATGTGTGTGAAACCGGGTTCGAACCGGTGATCATATACTTTAATTAATTTCATTGGGGGTGTGGTGGTGAGATTAATAAAAATAATATTACTCGCTTTGGCCTTGCTACCCATCTTGTATATCGGCGTAATGTTCGCATCTTTCCAATCACTCGGTACAATCCCCTGTAGTAATGATAAGTTAAATAGTTGTGTCAGGGGTTTTGCTATTTCGTCCTTAACATTCTTAATTATTTCTGGAGCATGTCGGGTCCCGGGGTCTTATTTACATTTAAATTACTCAATTTGCTTTGTACTTTACACTGATGGTGAAATTCCCTATCACATGTTGTTATTTCAAGGGTATGATCGATAATTTCTTCTGTGAAAACTGAGCAAATATTTGTTGAGCATTTGCCGTTTTGTGTCCCTGTTATTGTCTGGCCATCTTCTATTAGCGGTCCGATTCCGCTTTTGATTTATTTACGTAACTGTAGAATTTTTGGGGGTTTGTGGCACTTTCTCTGGCAATAGTCATTTCGTAATTTTGTTTGTTCGCCCTAATTATTTTTTTCACTTCCCTTCTACTATTTTTGTACAAGTTTTTAATTACTTCAGTGTTTGTGTTATTTTTTACAAGTTTGTGGAGTCGATTCCTTTTCCTTATTGCCTTGCCAATGTCTCTACTGTTCCGAGGAACTTGCTTCAATTGTGCCGCCTCTCCACATCTTTCCCCGTAGAACTAGGGCGGCTGAGAGCGCCCATGAATTTACACTTTCTCCTCCACAATGCAGAACTTCTTCTTTTCAGAATTCATTTATCCCCAGAGCTACTACTCTTTGGAATTCACTTCCCTCGAATTGCTTTCCACAAACTTACAATCTACAAATGTTTAAATCCAGTTGTTACAAACATTTTATGAATGGAGGATGCCTTTAGGCACATGGACCTTTTTGTTTTATCTGTGTTTTTCCTTCCTCCGTTCATTGTCTCTTAAAAAAAAAAAAAAAAAAAAAGGGGGCATACTTGATTTCGTATTACGTTTTGGTTTCATGGGTACAAATTGTTTATGCGCCTCTGTAATTGTAGACTTAAAATTTCCCCATAGTTCATTACTTCGTTTTATTTATGAGGTTTGAGTGTATATTGATAGCGATTCTTAAGTCCGTCATAATTTGCGTTTGTTGAAGTCCGAAACCATTCCTGTTGTTTTTTACTGAGGAATATTTGCTTAAACGTTGATTCTTTAAGAAAGGAGAGAAAAGAGAGAGAGAGAGAGAGAGAGAGAGAGAAAGAGAAAGAGAAAGAGAGAGAGAAAGAGAAAGAGAGAGAGAGAGAGAGATAAAGAGAGAGAGAGAGAGAGAGAGAGAGAGAGAGATAAAGAGAGAGAGAGAGAGAGAGAGAGAGAGAGAGAGAGAGAGAGAGAGAGAGAGAGAGAGAGATAGAAAACAAATGTGCATGAGAATATACGTATGCATATGCTTGCTCTCACACCATATTGACCCTCGTGTATGTGTGTGCGTGAGTGCGGGTATGTTTCCATGTATGTATGTCTGTGCCTGCAAGCATTGAGAGAGACCAACCCCCGTGCTTGTAATTGTTTGTTTGCTTGTGAGTGCGGGTGGTCTGGTGTGTACATTGAGACCGGTCTCTCTTTTGCATACAGATTTGTCCTTTTACCTGTGAGTGTCTGTGACGGTGTGTGTGTGTGTGTGTGTGTGTGTGTGTGTGTGTGTGTGTGTGTGTGTGTGTGTGTGTGTAAGAATGAATGAATGTGCTCGTGTGAATAAATGCGTTTGTTTGTATGTGTACCGTATACGTTAGTGTGTGTGAATCTATGTACTAGTATATATATAATTATATATATGTATTTATGAAAATCAATGTTAGCGTGAATGAATAATAAGCTGTGCCCGTACGTATGCAGTGCTTATGAAATGATGTGTTTGTATGATTGAATAAGCTGTGTCTGTACGTGTGTGTGTTTGTGAATTACTGGTGTACTTGTGTGACTGAATAAGGTGTGTCCGTATGTGTGTGAGTGTTTATGAATGTCCATGGTGTTTGTGTGAATGAATAAGGTGTGTCCGTATGTGTGTGAGTGTTTATGAATGTCCATGGTGTTTGTGTGAATGAATAAGGTGTATGTGTATGTGTGTGAGTGTTTATGAATGTCCATGGTGTTTGTGTGAATGAATAAGGTGTATGTGTATGTGTGTGAGTGTTTATGAATGTCCATGGTGTTTGTGTGAATGAATAAGGTGTATGTGTATGTGTGTGCGTGTATGATGATGATGAATGAGAACATAACCCTGAATAAGCCGTGACAGCTGGACTTTATCAGTTGTCTATTTAAATTTTATACCTTCCATAATGGTATTGTGGGGTGTGGGGGAGACGAAGGAAGGAAGAAAGGAAGGGAGAGAGAAGGGAGGAGGAGGAAGGGAGGGAAAATTAAAGGAGGATAGAGAAAGGAAGGAGGGATGGAAGAGGGGAGGAAGGAAGTATGGAAGGAAAGGGGAAAGGAATGAACTAGGGAAAGAAGGAAGGAAGAGAGAGATAAAGGAGGAGGAGGGGAGAAAGGAAGGAAGAAAATAAAAGGAAGGAAAACAATGGAGAAAGAAGGAGAAAGGAAAGAAGGTAGGAAGAGAAGATAAAAAGAAGAGAAAAGGGTAACGGTTGTAGGAGAAAAGTTAGAGAGAATTCCTCTATAAAATATGGAAGGTAAAGCATAATGGAAGGAGTAATAGAGATATAGATTATATGAGGAGGAGGAGGGAGAAAGAAGAAAGGAATGGAAGGGTAAGATTAAAAAACAAGTAAATAAGGAAAGAAATAAATAAGAAGAAAAGGATAAAAAAGGAAGAAGAAATAATGAAGGAAAGGGTGGGAAAGAAGTAAGTAAGGCAGGAAGAAAATAAAGAAAGATTAATGGAAGGTGGAGTAAGGAAGAAAGAAAGAAAGGAAGTGAGAACAAAAGGAGGGAGGAGAAATAACTGATATGTAGGAGGGGGAATTACGAAATGGATTAGGAGGAAATAGGAATGAAGCAACTTAATAAGGAAGGACTGGAGAATATAATTAGCAAAACAAAACCCTGAAAACTGCGAAGATATTAATTACAAAAATATGAAAGCTGATAAATAAGTGGATGGAGGGAAGAAAGAAAGGAGACTAACTGACATAAATAATAATAATAAATACAAATATTGTGAGAATACTACTACTACTACTACAACAACAACAACAACAACAACAACAACAACAACTACTACTACTACCAATAATAATAATAATAATAATAATAATAATAATAATACTGAATATAATAAATAATAAACCATACTCAAACATTAATAATAATCTAATAATAACCAATGATGAACCCTAAAATCTGCATAAATACATACACAGATAATGACGTATGACCTAAAAATATCTCGGGCTATTGGCGAGATGACTGTCAGGTGGGTGGGTGCAGGAGAGAGATGTGTGTGTGTGTGTGCGTGCGTGCGTGCGTGCGTGCGTGCGTGCGTGCGTGCGTGGGTGGTGGGGTGGGTGGGTGGGGGGTGTGGTGGGTGGGTGATTGGGTGGGTCGTGCGTGCGTGCGTGCGTGCGTGGTGGGTGGGTGGGTGGGTGGGTTGGTGGGTGGTGTGTGAGTGGGTGGCTGGGTGTGTGTGTTTGCGTTGTGTGAGTGTGTGTGTGTGTGTGTGTGTGTGTGTGTGTTTGTGTGTGTGGAGAGAGAGAGAGAAAGAGAGAAGAGCCGATATATAAGACGTGGACAAGTTGACCAAGTAAAGGGGTAGGGGAGAGTGGGATTCCTAGATGTGTGTGTGTATGTAGCCTACTTATGTATGTGTGTTTTATTATATGTGTTATGTATGTATGTCTGTATGTGTGTATGTATGTGCGTGTGCCCTTCTGCCTAATTGTCTATTCTGCTTAATGATCACACTCACCAGTCATTGGTCAAGGGGGAGGTAGTTGTTTTTTCTCCCTCATGTTTAGTCCCACTAGCTTTGAGATTTTCAGACGTTCATTCCATTAGTTTGGACATTTTAAGACCTTTTGTGCCATTTCATTGTCAATTTTATGACCTTTCGTGCAATTTAGGTGTCGATTTTTTCCTGGCGAGCGATGGCGAGCCTGTAATTCTAGGAGGAACCAGCCTTAGGCCGCGACATTTTTCTACCGAAAAATGTACACATTTATCTTGAAGGTGGTCTAGGGGTGGTATTTTAAAGCTTGATGGAGGTCTAGTGAGGAAACTATACAATAAATGAATAAATAGACCAACAAATAGCCACTACCCCCCTAGACCAACACAACTACCCCCCTTAAAAAGAAAAATAACCAGGCCACAATACGGAAAATAACCATGCACAATAAACTACTAATTAAACACTAAAACATGAACGACAACATCAGCCACATTATAACCCCAAGTCATTATAATAGTACCAGGGCTTCATAACAACTTAAGAAAACAAAGAAATAATACACTTGAGTTAACATTTATTAAAGGTATAATTTGCTTTTTACCTTTGTTTTATATAATATAATATAACTCTCTCTCTATATATACATATTATTTACACACACACACACACACATCTATCTATACAGTATAATATATATATTTTCTTTAATACATACGAGGTTGAAAGAAATGGCAATTTCTGCGTTGGAAATTTTATTATTCAAAGTTTCCAGGTCTCTGAGTAGTTTTCTTCGCTGGGTGGCAGGAAGTAGATTAAGGAGATGAGGGGGAAGGGAGGACAAAAATTCATCGGTGGGACAAGGGTTACATTAAAGGTACAATGAAGATACAGGATATACGACGCCGTTTCACTGGACAACCAGCCATTATCACGTAAGGAAGTGAATGATATAAAAGGTCGAAACGAGGAAGGGTATATATAGAGGGTGGAGGTGATCAGAGGAGGCGGAAAAAACAGGGGGCCAACAGTCTGCTATTGGTGTGAAGGTAAACTAGGAGCGAGAAAGGGGTTACCGCTTCACGCATGCGCCACTGGATGCGGGATGGTGGTCAGTAGGTGGGGGTCGAATGCTGATTGGCTGCGTGTCGAGGGGCGTGGCCTAAGTTGTTTGGCGCAACCTGCAGAAGACGAAGCTGAAGGAAGGTAGCGCGGGGGCGCTGCGTCAAGGGTACCGGGGGGCGAGGAGGGGTGTTAGGTCCTGTAAGGGTAGTGCCCTTTTGGGCAGAAGGCAAGGGATCTGAAGGTCCGAGTTTGGATTGATTGATGTTGGGAATGTAAGGCTTGGATATTATAAAGCTTACGAGTATAGGTAATCTTCCTTGGGTTCACTTTCTTTTAATCGAGTATGGTGGTGTGTTTTATCTCTAACTCGTTTTGCGTGTGAGGTGAGGGTGGGTAGGGTTGAGAATAGTGGTCTTTGATTGGCTACCAGCCTGAAGGTGAAAGTTCAACCGACGTTAAAAACGATACCTGTATCTGCGTCATAACCAATATAGGAAATGAGGTCCACAGTCCTCATAATTAATACAGGCATGTTGGTAAAATGACGTGATCGTCGGTTCATCAGGCTCTTTATTCTTGGTGGATGCTGGTTTGTGCGGAGGACAACGAGGTTAGAGGTCTTGGGGGATCTTGTAATAAATTATTAATCTTTGATTTTCGTTTTGTCCTGGTTGGTTTGGGTGGAACATGCTTGCGAGATTAAATTATCTTTTACAAGGACGGCCTCGTCATTTTTGTGTTCAGAAGACATGTAATTGCGGTATGAAGATCTTAAATTTCATTGGGGGGGTCAATGTTGGGAGGGCCTTTGGGGGTGTAACCATTTTTCAAGATGGTGGTTGAATGGTGCTGGGGATGTCGCAGTTGGAGTATCCGTTATTTACTAAAACTTTGGGATAGTCTTTCTAGTTTCCTGGTGGGTTGTCGGCCCAGGTAGAGCAGTGCGTTAGGGCTCTCCTAACATAGGCGGGAGATGGAGGATAGAATATAACGGCTGCGGCCGGGGGCACTTTCCACGTATCGCCGTTGAGGCATTGTCCCCTGTGGGTTAGTTGGTTTAATGTAGACGGTGGTTTTTTGAACCCAGTGGTCGTTCAGAGCTACAGAGGAATGTCGAGGAAGGGGAGTTTGTCCATTGGTTTAGATTTTTCACAAGGTGAAGTTAAGTCCGTAGGAGGTCATGAAGCGAACGCTGAAGCGAGCGCTCGTATTCGTAGTTCGTGGAGGTCCTTCTTCTATCCTCCATCTCCGCCTATGTTAGGAGAGCCCTCACGCACTGGGGCTTCTAACCTGGGCCGACACCCACCAGGAACTATAAAGATCTATCCCAAGTTTTTAGGTAAATAACCGGATGCCTCCAAGCTTCCGACCATCTCCAGCACCATCAACCACCATCTTGAAAATGGTACAAAACCCAAAGCCCTCCCACCATTGAGACCCCGCCCCAATGAAATTAAGATCTTCTAAACCGGCAATTACATGTCCTCTGAAACCCTAAAAATGACGAGGCCCCGTCTTAATAGAAATAATCTCCAAGCAATGTCCAACACAACCAAGCCAACCCGGAAAAACAAAATCAAATTAATAATTATATTACAAAAATCCCCCAAGGACCTCCAACCTCTCGTTCCTCCGCACACAAACCAGCCTCCACCAAGACTAACAAAGAGCACAAACGCCGATGACGCGAACGATCACGTCCATTTACCAACATAACCTGTAATTATTGAGGGCTGTGGACCTCATTCCTATATGGCTAGTGACGCCAGACTCGTCTTGTCCACGTCGGTTAACTCTTCATCTTCAGGCTGGAATCCCCTCAAAAAGAACCACACTATCTCACCCACATAACCACCCTCACCTCACACGCAACGAATTAATATGAAACACACCACCATACTCCTATAAAGTAAAGTGACCCAAGGAGATTACCGTATACTCGAAGCTTTATATATCCAAGCCTTACATCCCAACATCAACAACCAAACCTCTGGACCGTCAGATCCTTCCTTCTGCCAAAAGTCACTATACCCTACAGGACCTAACACCCCGCCGCGCACCCCCCGTGCCCTTTGACGCAGCCCCCCCGGCTACCTCCTTCAGCTTCGGCTTCTGCAGGCGCCACACAACTTAGGACACGCCCCTCGACACGCAGCCAATCACTTTCGACCCCACCTACTTGACCACCATCCCGCATCCATTGCGCATGCGGTGAAGCGGTTAAACGCTCCTCTTTTCTCTCTCCTAGTTTACCCTTCCACCAATATCAGACCTTTTGCCCCCTGTTTTCGTGCTCCACTGATCCTCCACCCTCTATATATACCCTTCCTGTTTACCTTTTATATCATTCCTTCCTTACTTGATAATGCTGGTTGTCCAGTGACACGCGTCGTATATCCTGTATCTTCATGTACTTTTATGTGACCCTGTACCACCATGAATTTTGCTCATCTCCTTCATCTACTTCCTGCCACCCAGCGAAAACTCATCAGAGACCTGGAAACTTTGAATAATAAAATTTCCAACGCACGCAGAAATTGCCATTTCTTTCAACCTCGTATGTATTAAAGAAAAAATATGATATATATATATATTATAATTTCTATATATATATATATATATATATGTATATATATATCGATATATATATTACAGTATATAATGTATACCTGTTATTTGTATGTGTGTGCGAATTGTCAACATTAATAGATGTGCTCGTTACTTTGTCACAAATAGTCAATCTCCATAATATTCCCTGCACCAAACGTAACATTGTAACATCGTATTGTATACTGCCCCCTGCAAACTCTGGCTTTATTGTTGTGCATCAGTAACTTCCAGGAGAGGAAGAGGGGAGAGGAGGGGAACCTGTGTGTGTTTGTTGTTTTTGTCCTAAGGCTTTGTGCTACTGTGTGTGAGTGTGAGTGTGTGTGTGTGGGGGACGGGTGTGTACCGGCCATGTTAGTTAAATCCCTCCAGAGCTCGTCTAGATACTTAATTAGGATCATCTAGTTATTGTATATTCAGATATGTACTTTCGGATGCACTGCGGTTATCAGGACAGTCGCGCTTCTTAGGTTCTGAATCGCTAGCTGGTTCCTGCAAAATGTACACATGCAAGATAATCCTCCTGCACACGAAAATTGACCAGCCCTTACCACCTTGTCAATATGGGTGTGCATGAAAGGGGGAGAGTAAAGGACAAGGTGTTTTTATTAGTGGGAGGTTTGTGTTGCACTGGGATAGCTTTTTTTTTGTGTGGCTACTTAAAATTTGCCGTGAGCGAGAGATATTACTCTAGATTCTAGATAGATACACTGACCACACAGACCTTGCTATCCAAACTAGGTGGTCAGGACCTTAATTCTAG
>CM064506.1:19206599-19314331 GCA_032716605.1 Paralithodes platypus | reverse complement strand
TGCGAGATGGATCAAACGTGATTACAGACACAATACATCTGTCACTTTGCTCAAACAAGACCACCTTGCAATAAGTAGACAAATACACAGACAACAGATGTTATATAAAGTCACTAACAACTTAGTAGACATAGATAAAGATATATATTTAGTTATTTACACCCTACACACATACGATTTACGAGACGCAGCCACAACCAAAAATACCACACATGTTAGGCAAGCACAAACATATTTAGACAATCATATTTCCCCGCAGCATCCAAGAGTTGAATCACCTCCCATTTCATATAGTTAATAGTTCCACTCTTGATTCTTTTAGAACTATGATCACCAGTCATTACATGATCATGTCCCCAATCACTAATCCCTATGTACTACTCCCGCAAACTATGCCACCCGAGCGCGGCCCTCTGCTGGTCCCACCACGTAAACATAAACACACAAGACACACACATAAACACACACACGCACGCATATAAACATAAACAAACACACACCCTCTCTCAATCAACACATCCTTATCTCTTCACCATTGCACTTCACCTCTAACAACGCACGCACGCACACACACACACACACACACACACACAATACCAAACACAGACCACACACACACAAACACAATCAACACTAACAACACCACGCCCGCACACACACACACACACACGCACGCCCGGGCACACACACACCACCACACACACACCACCCACACCACACCACACACACACACACACCACTCAAGACACTACCACACACACACACACCCACACACACACACATCACACACACAGACACACACCACACACACGCACACACACAGACAGACACACACACAACACAACACACCACACACACACACACACAACACAACACACACACAACACACACACACACACACACACACACACACCAACACCACCACCACACACAAACACACACACCACACACACAAAAACACACAACACAAACACGCACGCACGCACGCACGCACGCACGCACGCACGCACGCACGCACACACACACACACACGCGCACCACACACACACACACACACACACACACACACACACACACACACACACACAAACACACCCACACACACAAACACAGACACACCCACACACACACACACACACACACCACACAACACACACCACACATACACACACACGCACCACATACACACACACACACGCAACCACACACACACACCACACACACACACACACACACACACACACACACACACACACACACACACACACACACACACACACCCTTATCTCTTATGCACTTCACCTCTAACAATACAACCCGCCACTTAACACGATGCAAGGCACGACAACAAAAGGATAATGGAGCAGCCTATACCCGGTACAATACTATTCATTCTAGATTTTCCCCATTCTCGGGATAAATTGGATCTGATTTAGGTCCTCTGCTGTTTGTTATTTATATTAACGACCTTGATGTAGGCATAACTAGCAAGATCGGTAAATTTGCGGATGACACTAAAATAGATATAGGTAGCGACAACGAACTTCACAATAATCTTGATCCCTGACCTCTCGGCAACACAAAAGGGCCTAGCCTAGAGCAATATGGCTGTAAATATATACACCTATTTCCTGGTGGACTCTTCCCAAACGATAGAAACGTCATCCCGATTGCTTTAATTAATTTCGAGTTATAAGAAGTTAAGGGGTCAAGAATATAATGCTGATAGTGATATTCAGGCTTTCCAAGGAGATCTAGATACACTACACGAATAGACAGTAAATTGGCAGATGAAGTTCAATGTAGATAAATGCAGTGTAGTAAAATCGATAGAAAATGTTGGATGTAAAGTAAATTACCCGGTATATACCGATAACGAGAGAGAGAGAGAGAGAGAGAGAGAGAGAGAGAGAGAGAGAGAGAGAGAGAGAGAGAAATACTAACCTAGGAAACTTCACGAGGTGGCTTGCCGTAAAATTTCAGACATGTTAACTATAGCCATTATTCTGAAGGTGGATGGGGGGGGGGGGGAGGGATGGAGGAGGGAAGGAGGGGAGGAAGAATGGAAGGGAGGAAAGAAGGAGGTGAGGGAAGGAAGTAAGGAAGGAGGTAGGGAAGGAAAGAAGTAGGTAGGGAAAAAAGAAAGAGGGGAAGAGAGAAAGGAAGGGAAGGAAGAGAGGAAGGATGGAAGGGAAGGAGGTAGGGGAGGAAGGGGAGGAAAGAAGGAGGGGAAGGAAGGAAGGAAGGAGGTAGGGAGGAAAGAAAGAGGGAAGGGAAGGAGATAAGGGAGGAAAGGAGGAGGGAAGGGAAGGAGGAAAGAAGGAAGAAGGGAGGAAAGACGGAAGAAGGGAGGAAAGAAGGAAGAAGGGAGCAAAGAAGGAGGGAGGGAAGAAAGGAGGTAAGGGAAGGAAGGAGGGAGGGAGGAAAGAAGGAGGGAAGGGAAGGAGGAAGGGAGGAAGGAAGGAAAGCAGAAGGGAAAGGATGGAAAGAAGGAAGGGAAGGAGGGAAGGAAGGAAGGAAAGGAGGAACGAGAGAAGGGAGGAAAGACAGAAATAAAAAAGGAAAGAAGGAAAAAACGAAGGAGAGGAAACTAGGAAAGACGGAAGAAAAGGGGGGGGGGGTTGACAGAAAACAGGAAGTAAAATAAGAAGGAAAAGTGAAAGGAAGGAAGAGCGGAAGAGAGGGTGGGAGGAAAGGAAGGAGGGAAGGAATAAATCAATAAGGGGAGGTTTTTAGTTTGCTCCCTAGACCTCTATCAAGCTAATAAAAAATACTCTCAAGATTAATACGTACATTTTTCGGTATAAAAATGTCCCGGCCGAAGACCCATTCCTCCTAAACTGAAGGCTCGTTATCGCTCTCTAGGAAAAACAATCGATACCTAAATGGCAGGAAAGGTCTTAAAATTGACAAAAAAAAAAAAAAATGGGGGGAAAGATAATAAAATCTCCAAACTAATGGAGCGAACATCTCAAAGTCTCCAAACTAATGGGGCTAAGTATGAGGGAGACGGGGGAAAGAAGGTAAGTACGGTTGGGTGCAAACATTGAGATTGTAAGGGAAGAAGTAATATGAAGAACAACAATATATACACAAATAAAACAGTTTAGAGTCAAGCTAAGAAGTAATTTTATAAGGACACTTAAGTTGTAATTTTTTTTTTTTTTATAAATTTCACCACAACACCAAACACCTCCAATGAAATTAATGAAAGCATATAATTATGTGATCCACCAGGATTCGAACCCGGGTTATTACACACACATTTTTAGACACCTTAACCATTACACCACCAAGACGGTTAAAGGTTTAGGCTATGCACACGCCTACGACTTATTATCCATTCTCTAATACTGGATATTAATCTAAAAGAGAGAGAGAGAGAGAGAGAGAGAGAGAGAGAGAGAGAGAGAGAGAGAGAGAGAGAGAGAGCGCGCGCAACGCACCCACCACACCTTCATCACTTTCTTCTTCTTCTTCCTCTTCTTCTTCTACACAAGAGGACCCACCCTCCGAATCATTACCGCCGGAGTAATTACAGTGACCTTGACGACCTACACACACACATTCTCTCTCTCTCTCTCTCTCTCTCTCTCACACACACACACACACACACACACATACATAATATATACACACATATACATACTCACGCACTCTGCCTTTTACTTTGCTGTCCTATTCTTCTATTATAAACTGCCCCTGTCTAGTAGTATTAAGGCCGGACCACCTAGTAGGGACCGCAAGGTCTGTGTGGTCTGAAGATATGTGTAACTCTGTGTAACTCTCTCTCTCTCTCTCTCTCTCACTCACTCACTCACTCTGACACACACACACATACACACTGACCCCTCCACCCTTCACGAAAGTCTTGTTCAGCTATTGTGTTCGTCAAATTGTAAAACCGGTACAGTCGCTCATAAAATATTCGTGGATCCCCTGTCTTTTCTTTGTGCAATCATAATTATCTAGATTGATTTTTGCATGGAACTTGCTTCTCTCAATAAATAGCATAGGCTATATTGTTTTATAGTTAATGAAAAATACATTTCATAAATTCGTTTCCAGAGATATACTTCCATAATTAGAAATAGGCGAGGTCAACGAACAGTGTCAATCCGGAGCAATATTGTTTGAAGACTAGAATGCATATGAGAAGGAATGTAGGAAAATTAATATCAAATAACATTTTGTTGTTGGCTATTTGATCACTTCAAAAGACGTAATTTGAACTACCAATCACAATTTAAGCTAGGCTATACATATACAAATCTATCTATATATCTATATATTTATTTACTCAGGCCCAATCCCCACTTTTACTGGGGTTTTTTTTTTCGTTTTTTTTTGGTGGGTGGCCGACTCAAGACAGAGCAAGAACATGGACAACACAAAACAACGAACACACAAAAACAAAATACAAATTCACACACATCTAGGTCATCCAGGAGAAGACCCAGAGACCAGGGTCACCAAGGTCTAGACACTAAAAAGAATTCCATGGACTCAGCTTTCGTTTGACACGCTATCCACGAATGTTTATGAGTGGCTGTACGGTCGCACTAATAAGTCATGTCCCAGCTGGCATTACGTTTGGCTTGCTCTGTGCTGTATTAATGTCTGTCAGATGTTGAATAGGGTGGGTAAGTGTAGGAATATGTTTGTATATTTCACTCCATATGAAGAAATGAAGCTTAGATATTGCTGATAACAAGTATTGATCGAAATATACTTGGTGCCGAGCCATCACTTATTAGCGCGACTGTACATTATTACCTAAGCCAATGACATTCAGTTTCTAATCTCTGACAACATCGACCGGAAATCATTGTGGCTGTGTTCGGTATGTAAGCCAAATATATACAGTAGTCTACAGGCCTATCCCATTCAGTACCGGTAACATCCTTATCATTATATTCTGGCAACTATTAGACGATTCTATGCAGGTTAGGAAGGACTTTTACCCATTAAGGGGACAGTGGCTGTTTTATTGGTCTATTAATTGATTCATGTTTTAGTTTCCTCGCTAGACCTCCCTCAAACTTAGAAAAACACCCCCTAGACCCACCCTCAAGATAAATTTGTACATTTTTCGGTAGAAAAATTTCCCGACCGAAGGCCGGTTCTTCTTGTAGTTACAGGCTCGCTATTGCTCGCCAGGATAAAAATGGACACCTAAATGGTATGAAAGGTCTTATAATTGACAACGGAATGGAGCTAATGGTGTTAAAATCGACAAACTAATGGGCCGAACGTCTTGAAATTTCAAAACTAATGGGGTTAAGCACGAGGGAGAGGGGTCCAGAAAAACGACCCATCTCTCCTTAAAATGTTACAGAGTAAGCCTAGGCTATCTCAATTAATCCACATATCTTTCCTAGGCCTTATAAAATCGCCTAAATGTAGCTGAAATCCCATAAAAAGACGTAACCAGTACTGAAAGTTATATAGTACCCTATGTTTTATACTCTCAGCGGGACTCGAACCACCAACAGTCAGGACGATTGTCCATGCTTTAACCAACTCTACAACGGCATGATAAAAGATGCTTAACCTTTTCCCACAAGCCCCTTTCGAGATAAATTTGTGTAGTTTTCGGTACGGTACCGGTAATAAAAACTCGGCCGGATCCTCCTAAAATACAGGCTCGCTATCACTCGCCAGGAAAAAATATCAACATTTAAATGGTACGAAAGGTCTTAAAATTGCCAAACTAATGGGCGAATGTCTTAAAACCTGAAAACTAATGAGGCTAAACATGAGGGAGAAGGGGGTCCAGAAGAAAAAATTACCTTGATGTAAATAGATTTGATGGCATTCTTGAGTCTCCTTCCAGCCCTATCGATTATCGCTTCTATTTCCACCGTCTCTCTGTCTGTCTCTCTCTCTCTCTCTCTCACTCACTCTCTCTCTGTCTCTCTCATCCCTCTCTCTCTCTGTCTCTCTCATCCCTCTCTCTCTCTGTCTCTCTCTCTCTCTCATCTACTACACCCACTGCGTCCTCCTCTTCCATCTATAGTTACGTCTCTCCTATCCCAGTAAAGCGCATTCTCTCTCTCTCTCTCTCTATCTCTGTCTCTCTCATCTTCTACACGCACCGCGTCCTCCTCTTCCATCTATAGTTACGTCTCTCCTATCCCAGTCCAGTGCAGTCTCTCTCTCTCTGTCTCTCTCTCTCTCTAATCTACTACACCCACTGCGTCCTCCTCTTCCATCTATAGTTACGTCTCTCCTATCCCAGTAAAGCGCATTCTCTCTCTCTCTCTCTCTATCTCTGTCTCTCTCATCTTCTACACGCACCGCGTCCTCCTCTTCCATCTATAGTTACGTCTCTCCTATCCCAGTCCAGTGCAGTCTCTCTCTCTGTCTCTCTCTCTCTCTAATCTACTACACCCACTGCGTCCTCCTCTTCCATCTATAGTTACGTCTCTCCTATCCCAGTCCAGTGCAGTCTCTCTCTCTCTCTAATCTTCTAAACCCACCACGTCCTCCCCTCACTAAACCCAAAGCTAAATAGAGCATTAGATTATCGTGGCTATGACGTATCAAAAGATGTTATTAAACCCAATTATAACTTATAGGTATCTCAGCAACTTGAACAACTATTGATATACTATAGTCTATTCGTTGTACCGTAAATAGGCGAGAAATCATGACCTCTATCCTCTGTAGCCTAACTCACAAACGACTAAAGTAATCGAGCTAATATTTATACCATTTGGGAAGAGTCAGTCAAGGAATAGATGTGGAAATTTACAGCCTATTTGCTTTAGCCCTTTTTGAGTTACAGAGGATAGAGGTCATGATTTATCGGCTACTTACAGGGAATAGACTATATACTGTACACTTATGGTTCCGTATCTATACCCCTATTATAGATTTAATATAAAATTAAAAAGACCAATTCAAGTATATTGATAACATAGCCTACCTGCAATTTCTCAGAACCTTTCGACTGTAGGCCTACTGTATAATTGTATGCAAATTTGTCGGCAGATAGGTACCGTAAGCTAGACTAAAATATATACCGGTACGGTACCATAGTCCTCATTGGATTTAAAGCATTAATAACAAAGACATTTTTAATCTTTTGAGTATATATCCCTTCGTAACCTAAAATAACCCGCCTGAAGTAAGCCCTGAACCACAATCAAACCCAAGCTACCTTGGACTGGAGAGGGCTAAAAATGTAATGACAGGCAGTCTAGCGCCATCGATTTATTCCACTACCGGTACCGTCTTTATTCATGGGTTATGAACATGAACACCTTACTTTGGTGTTATTGGGGTTGGAAGTTATTTACCTTGCTCTTATTGTTGTTGCCAGTGTTTGATGAGTGTGTGTGTTGGGGGTGGGGGGGCATAACTTGCACCTCTTCTTATTGAATACAGATATGACCTGCAATATAGGAGACTGATTAGGAGTCATAAGGTACCGGTATTCCTTTCTTCCGGAGCAGCACTATATAGCCTATACCAACACCAGTACTCATAAATCAACCCTTGGAAACCCACGCCGATAAAGGTTTGACCACAGCAAGGGCCACAGTCACGTCCTTTACCAATCTCTCACAGCTTCCTCATTAAACCAAGTGGCTATATTTTTGGGAAGATATTTTCCATTGCGGTATATTTAAATAAATAAATAATTTATCTATCTATCTATTGCCTGACGCCGTGATCCCCGAAGGGGTGGCCGCGAACGAACCGCCCCCATGCACCTCTGTCCCCAGTCAGTCGACGCCCCTCCTCACAACCAGCACCGCCTTCATCCATATACTTCTTCACTCCATCCTTCCACCTCTCTTTCGGCTTACCTCTCCCTCTCTGTCCTTCAACCTCGCTCTCGTACACCCTCTTAGTAATTTTATCGCTTCCCATACGTTCCATATGGCCGAACCATCTCAAAGTGTTCCTTTTCACACTTTCCAGCACATCTACCTCCACACCACAGCTCCTTACTTCCTCATTCGTCTGTCTATCCCTCCATGTAACTCTGCATGCACTTCTCAAATAACTAATTTCCACCCCTCTCACTCTTGGTCCGAATCTCTCCACCAACGTCCATGCTTCGCTTACGTACGGTAAGTCATTGTCGGGATTACCACACTGTCATGCAACGACTTCTTCACTTCCATACTGACCACCCTATTTCTTGTTACTGCTTTCAGCGTTCCTACAACCCTCTTCCCCTGTTGCATCCTCTGTCGCACTTCTTCATCCATAGTCCCATCTTTACTCAACACACTGCCCAGATACTTAAATGAGCTGACAATCTCCCTAGCCTGACCGTTCAACTTCACCTCACACTCTGTGGGTTCACCCCTTTCCAAGACCAGAACCTTGCTCTAAATAAATTATACCATATATATTCACGATATACCTAAGCCTACAATTATAATTCTATACTCCCATAAATAAATAGCCTAATAAACAAAGCAAAACAATATCTCTCCCCATTAGTTACTTTACCCCCCTTTAATCAATCAATCTCTCTCTCTCTCTCTCTCTCTCTCTCTCTCTCTCTCTCTCTCTCTCTCTCTCTCTCTCTCTCTCTCTCTCTCTCTCTCTCTCTCTCTCTCTCTCTCTCTCTCTCTCTCTCTCTCTCTCTCTCTCTCTCTCTCTCTCTCTTCTTCTTCATCTTCCAGTTTAGTGCCAACGAACCTGCGGACTCCAGCCAATCCATAAACCGATGAAAAATAGCCACCATTTTACCTCCCCCCCAGCAATTAGTCTTAGCCCAGGCCAAACTCCAGCAGAGCCGTGACTTATTAAGGGGGAAATGGGCCGGTTTTCTGGACCACTTTCTCCCTCATGTGTAACCCCATTACTTTTCAGATGTTAAGATGTTTGCCCCATTAATTAGTAGATTTTAAGACTTTTCGACCCATTTCTACGTCAATATTTAGACCTTTCGTGCTATTTAGGTGTCTATTTTTTCCCTGGCGAACGATAGTGAGCCTGTAATGTTGGAAGAATCGGCCTTCGGCCGGGACATTTTTCTACCGAAAAATGTACAAATTAATCTAGAAGGGGGATCTAATGTACCGGTATGTTTTTTTCTAAATTTGATGGAGGTCTAGGGAGGCAACTAGAAACATAATGAATACATGCACAAATCGCCCAAAAAGCGAACCACCCCCCCTTAACCCCTTCTGTACCGTCGGCCTAATAAGTGATGTCTCGCCACCAAGTATATTTAGATCAATAATTTGTATCAGCAATATCTATACTTGATTTATTCATTTCGAGTGAGATAAACAAACATGTTCCTACACTTACCCACCCTATTCAACATCTGACAGACATCAATACAGCACAGAGCGAGCCAAACGTTATGACAGCTGAGACATAACTTATTAGCGCCACTGTACCGGCGACGTCTTTTTTAACTTTACTCTGGCTACTATTAGACGATTTTATTCAGTTAATAAAAAAGTCCTCCAACAGTTAACAGGCTTCCAACTATCTCACTTAACCCTTTTGACTACCACAGATCCTTTTTAAACTGCACAAAATCGTCTAAATATAGCTTGAACAAAATGACAAGGACGTCGCCGGTACAGAAGGGGTTAATAATAATAATAAAAATAATAATAATAAAAATAATAATAAAAATAATAATAATAATAATAATAATAATAATAATAATAACCCTTTCAGTACACCAGACGATGAGCCAGCGATATTATAGATAGGGTGTCAAACTGTACCGTAGTAATTTTGTTTAACCCGTTCAGTACCAGCGACGTCTTTTTGCTTTTATTTCAGCTGCGTTCAGACGTTTTCGTGAAGCTTGAGGAAGGATTTATGGTAGCTAAAGGGATTAATTGAGATAGTCGGTAATCTTTTAACGGCTAGACAACCTTCCTAAGCTGAATAACAGTTGCCAGAATATAATGAAGAGGACGTTTATTTATTGGTCCACACATTGATTTATTATTATTATTACTTTTTAGCATCCTCCCTACACCTCCATCAAACTTGACAAAACACTCCTTAAAGACCCTTTCAAGATAAATTTGTAAATCTTTCGGTAGAAAAATGTCCCGGCCGATTCCTCCTAGAATTACAGACTCGCTATCGCTCCCCAGGTGAAAATCGACGCCTAAAGGGTACGAAAGGCCATTATATTGACAAAGAAATGGGGCGAAAGGTCTTATAATCGCCAAACTAATGGAACGAACGTCTTAAAATCTCAAAGCAAATGGGACTAAACATGAAGGGGAAAAAGCAACTACCTCCCCATTAACCCCTTCTGTACCCGGTGACGTATTTTGCATTATATTCTGGAAACTATTAGACGATTTTATTCAACTTAGGAAGGACGTCTACCCAATAAAAGGCTACACACGATCTCGCTTAACCCTTTTTACTACCACAGATCCTTCTTAAACTTCACAAAATCGTCGAAATATAGCTAGAAGAAAATTGAAAAGACGCTGCGGTACAGAAGGGTTAATCCTATCAGTAGGCTATATAATTATACCAGGACGATTATATTAAATGTTCATACTATGATTAAGCAATATAAATAAGAACACTAACCCGGTGACGTCCTTGTCATGATATTGTGGAAACTATTAGATGATTTTATTCAGATAAGGAAGGACGTCTTCCCTATGGAAACGCTACCGACTACGGTATCTCAGTTAAGGGAGCCCACCTCGCTTTTTTTCTCTTTCTCTCCTCTCTTTGGCTTGTATCCATTCGGCCCCATTCAGCCTACTGTTTTAAGACGTTTACCACCATCCAGGTGTCAATATTTTCCTGGCGAGCGGTAGTGAGCCAGCGTATATATATTTTTGTTTTGACAGCAAGCTACATTTGTACATTTTTCGATAGAAAAATTTCTCCAGCGAAGCCGGATTTCTCCTTACAATGCTGGCTCACTATCGCTCGCCAGGAAGAAATCGACACCTGGATGGGGATAAACGTCTTAAAACAGTTGGCTGAATGGGGCCGAATGGATACAAGACAGGGAAAGAGAGAAAAAGAGAGAAAAATAACAAAAAAGCCGGTGACCCCCCTTAAAAAAAGTCAGTCGTCTTACGTAAATTAACTTGCGCGCGCGCGCACACACACACACACACACACACACACACACACTCTCTCTCTCATACACATTCTCTCTCTCTCTTTCACTCTGGCCACTCAATCCTTACATTAATCCCCCTCCTGGTAATCCTCTCACTCACTCACTCTCTTTCTCTCTCACTCACTCACTCACTCACACTCTCTCTCTCTCACACTCACTCACTCTGGCCACTTAATCCTTGCATTAATCCCCCTCCTGGTAATCCTCTCTCTCGTCTTACATCCATCTCATCAAGGGGGGAAGTAGTTGCTTTTTCTGAACCCCCTTCTCCCTCATGTTTAGCCCCATTAGTTTGGCGTTTTAAGACTTTACGCCCCATTCTTTGTCAATGTTAAGACCTTTCGTGCCATTTAAGTGTCGATTTTTTTCCTGGCGAGCGATAGCGAGACTAATTTCGAAGGCCGGCACATTTTTCTGCCGAAAAATGTACAAATGTATCTCGAAGGGAGATCTTAGTGATAATTTATTTAGCTTGATGGAGGTCTAGGGAGGAAACTTGAACAATAATGCAGAAATGAATAAATACCCTACCAACTACCATCTTAAATTGCACTTTTCGACAATCTTAATCCGAACTTTTATATCAATATTGGATAAGAATTGAGCCACCTAATTCCATCTATCTTTAGCTTTAAAAAAAAATCCCTAGACCCACCATTCGAAATAAATGTGTACATTTTTCGGTAGAAAAATGTGCAGGCCAAAGGCCGGTTCCTCCTAAAATTAGAGGCTCGGTATCGCTCGCCAGGATAAAATCGACACCTAAATGGCACGAAAGGTCCTAGTATTGACAAAGAAATGGGGTGAAAGGTCTTAAAATCGCCAAACTAATGGAACGAACGTCATTTAATCTGAAAACTAATGGGGATAAACATGAGGGAGAAGGGAGTCCAGAAAAAGCAACCACCTCCCCCTTAATGTACCGGTACAGTACAGTCAACCCGTTTAACCCTTTGAGTACCAGCGACGTGTTACAGTTTATTCTAACTATATTTTGACGATAATATGCAGCTTTGGAAGGATCTGTTGTAGTTAAAGGGGTTGGTTGAGCTATATTGAAGCCTTATAATTGTTAGATGTCTTTCCTAAGCTGAATAAAATCGTCTAAAAGTTGTCAGAATATGATAAAAAGAACGTCCCTGGTACTGTATGGGTTAATCCACAGTCACGGAAATTGTAGCTATGCGACGGGTCTTTATTTCCGCCCATGTAACACCCCAGCCTTTTTTTTTTTTTTTTTTTTTTTTTTTTTTTAATTCAAGGGTAAATTGCCATGTTGTTGTTGTTGCTGTTTTTTGTTTTTTGTTTTTTTTTAATTCAAGGGTAAATTGCCATGTTTTCATTTTGATTATTCAGTTATTATATAGAATTTTCGTAGCGAAATACCGATATATACAGTATGTTGTTAATTTGGAAAACCTAAAGGGGAGGTAGTTGCATTTTCTGGACCCCCTTCTCCCTTATGATTACTTCCATTAGTTTTTTGAGATTTTAAGACGATCGTCCCACTAGTTTGGCGATTTCAAGACCATTAGTCCCATTTTTTTTATCAATATCAAGACCTTTTGTGACATTTAGGTGTCGATTTATTTCCTGGCAAGCGATAGCGAGCCTGCAATTTTGGAGGAACCGTCCTTCGGTGGGCACATTTTTCTACCGAAAAATGTAGGCGAATATTGTCGAAGGGGGATCTCCAGGATAAGTGATTAATGGTTCACTTTTTGCATGTATTCGTTATTTTTATAGTTTCCTCCCTAGACCTCCATCAAATTTAAAAAAAAACACACATCCATTAGATCCCCCTTCTAGATTAATTTGTACATTTTTCGTTAGAAAAATGTCCCGGCCGAAGGCCAGTTCTTCCATTACAGGCTCACTATCGTTCGCCAGGGGGAAAAAAAGCACCTAAATAGCATGAAAGGTCTAAATATTGACGACGAAATGGGGCGAAAGGTCTTAAAATCGACTAACTAATGTGGCAAACATCTTAACATCTGAAAAATAATGGGGCTAAACATGAGGGAGAAAGTGGTCCAGAAAACCGACCCATCCCCCCTTAAACTTGATTGAGATCTAGGTAAGAAACTAAAACAAAATTAAATAACTAAATATACACTACCGTACTAAATATACCTTACCCCCTTAAGGGAGCCCAAACAAAATTGCTCCTGTTTGGCACCCTGGTTACTAAACGACAACCCTTTGAGATGTTCAGGCTGGCATACACCTGGCCTGATAAACTCTCTCTATATCTCTCTCACTCTCACTCTCACTCTCTTGATAACTCTAACTCTCTCAACCTCACTATCTCTCTCTCTCTCTCTCGGGTCACCTGAGTCTACACTGTGGAACAACATCCTTCGTCACGTAATGCAGCGGTGACAGGCACGACAAATTGGCATTAATTTAATCCCAGTCACCAGTTGGACCAAAGTTTGTCTAATTTGCATCAACCTTCACTCCACCCACCCCCACCCCACCTATACATTAGACGATTGTATACAGCTTAGGAAGGATCTGTGGGAATTAAAACGGTAAAGACTATCCCAATCAACCTTCTGACATCAATATAACCGACCCAATCTGAATAAAATCGTCTAATAATAGCCAGAAAACAGAAGTGCGTCATCGATCCTCAGAGGGTTAGTCCAATTACCCTTTTTCACTGCTCATTATCGTCACTTGTCCAACCCTCTATTCTATCTATCTATTTACTCAGGCCCAATCCCCACTTTTCCTATGATATATTCTTGAACATCTCGGTTCTGATAGGGTAAACGCCAAGGTATAAGCGCACGCACCCCCCCCCCCCCCCCCTCTCTCTAAAACGCCTTTCCTCTACCACAAAAAAAAAAAAAAAAAAAACGCATACAAAATACTGATAACCCTAAAATAGACCACAAATACACATGTGACGTACCTCATAGCCCTGTGGTATGATTACCGTACCGTATTTAATTAACCTCTTGAGGATCAGGGCGCATGTTGACAGTTTATTATCATTAGACAATTTTGTACAGCTTAGGAAGACTCTGTGGGAAATAAAAGGGTGAACAATATCCCTCTGACTTCCACATAGCCTACCCTTCCTAACCTAAATAAACCAGTCTAACAATAGCCAGAAAACATAAAATATATGCGTTATAGTATCTTGAAAACGTTAAAAACGGTTAATAATACATAACGGTTATAGTGCGTCCAAGATAGCTTACATCTCGTTCTTCGTATCATAATCGTGGCGGGGGTAATGTAAGGATTGGTTTATAATTATAGGTTACTACGTCATTGGCATTACTCAGGTGTGGCAGTGGGGCTCTTTAGTTCGGTTATTGATCTGCCTTCCCCGTGTGTGTGTGTGTGTGTGTGTGTGTGTGTGTGTGTGTGTGTGTGTGTGTGTGTGTGTGTGTGTGTGTGTGTGTGTGTATTCACTTGCTTGTTCGTCAAGGGGAATCCACGCAATGCGTGGACGCTAAGCTCATTATTATCGCGCCTCCTTAACTGGGAATGTATTGCGTGAAATGCATGTTAAGTGTTTATGTATCGTTGGAATGGCTGTGGATGTGTGTGTAGTCTGTATTTTAGCCAATTGGCGACATCTGGAAACGAAGGCTTAGGGTTAATCTGTACGGTACCATTCTCACTACGGTACCAGTCTCACCCGAAGGCTTAAGTTGACCAGTAGCTTAGGTTGACCAGTACGATACCCATCTCACCGTGTAACCGATCACCAACCCCAGATGGGACGTCACAACTTCGTCCACTTATACCAGGTTCCTATTTATACTGCTAGGTGAACAGAGGCTACACCGTTAGGAGACTTGCCCAAATGTCTCTTCCCCGCCCGGGTCTCGAACCCGGGACCTTCTGGTTGTGAGCCAGACGCGCTATCAGTTACGCCACGGGGAGGTGTCGTGTCGTGTGTGTGTGTGTGTGTGTGTGTGTGTGTGTGTGTGTGTGTGTGTGTGTGTGTGTGTGTGTGTGTGTGTGTGTGTGTGTGTGTGTGTGTGTGTGTGTGTGTGTGTGTGTGTGTGTGTCCTGATCGAGGATCGAACCATTTAGAAGTGCTTAGTATCATTCCAAACTTCAAATACCGGTATTCTAGTGTATCACCTAAAATTACAGGAGGGTTACAAAGTAGGTGGGAGAGCCAGTGTCAAACAAACGCAGAGTTTATTAGTTATAGATTACTTATTATTGTATTTGTGAAGCTGTAATAATTATGGTTTACAGTTCAAATTATGTCTTTGGAAGTGATAAAATGGCCAAAACAATGCTATCTTACCTTAGTTTTCTTGTATTTCTTATCATATTAATTCAAGCCTTCAAACAAAATTGCTCCAGTTTGACACCCTGCTTGAAGGCTAAGTGCCAGAGCTTTGCCTGGCACTGGTAATGTTAAATCAATAGCACTGTACTTGTAGCCTATTTACTGTACCTATCAATAACCACGGAGTGTACAGTACGGTACGTTGCTTAGAGACAAGACCCCCCTCACCCTTCTCTCTCTCTCTCTCACACAATTAAATTAAATTTATATACATTACGATAAACGAATTACTAGATAAAGGTTAATTCGGGATATCAGTAATTTATTACCGGTACCGGTACTTAGTTGCATTGCTCGCGGCCCTACTAGCCTACTCACAGTAGAAAAACAATGGCAATAAGATGCAATTAGTATAAGTAGGATGACTAGGCCTATACCGGTATCACACAAGCGTGTTTTTTTCCCCTCAACATTTATCGTAAACACTGGTCTGGCAGCTGATGAGGTGAACTTTAAAAAATAATTCTGCCAGAAAAATTTTGACCATAGAAAGTTGACAATAAAAGCTCTCGTGTGATATCCTCCCCTTAACCCCTTCAGCATGAGGCGTGAGGCGCATTTCTTCCTTTTATTCTGACTATCAGTAGACGATGGTATTTAGTTAAAAACAAAACTGTGTTAATTGAGATATACGGCATTACACCTCCTTGATTCTTAGAGAGCCTTCCAAAGTTGAATAAAATCATCTAATAATAGCTAAATATGAAGAGAAGAAATGCATCCCAAGAGTTGAACAGTATATGTGTGTGTGTGTGGGGGGGGGGGGGAAGAGGTACCGGTATTATTCATCGGGGGGGGGGGGGGGGGGGGAATACGGCCTTTTCCAATCAATTGAAGCACACCCCTGTAATCGCCATATACCCGTAAATAACAAAACAGTGTCCGTGTCGAAATGGAGAGTACGGCACGTGTTTGCTTGATATATATATATATATATTAATAGCTCACGCCATTGGGCTTACATATAATTATATGAAACTACCAAAATTTCCGACCAGGTACAGTCGGTCTAATAAGTGATGTCTCGGCACCATGTAGGCCTATATTTTGATCAATAATTGGTATCAGCAATATCTAAAACTTGATTTATTCGTTTCGAGTGAGATATATAGGCCTAACCATGTTCCTACACTTATCCACCCTATTCAACATCTAACAGACATTAATACAGGACACAGCAAGCAAAACGTAATGAAAGCCGAGACATGACTTATTAGCGCCACCGTGCTAATGGCCAAAATTCGTTTAGGCTATACGCCACAGGGATAAGCCCATTGGGTAACATTCAAGGAGACTACATCAGGACTCTTCTTCTTACCTCTGACCAGGTATAGGCTATCCTAGTGTTTACTAGCCTATACCCCTTTGAAAGGACTTAACCTTTCCTAACCTTACCTTAACCTTAACCTTTCCTTAAGGCCTAACCTAACAACCTTACCTAACCTATCCTAGTATTATGGGTGGGGGCTGCCGCCCCCACACCCCCGCTATTTGACATGTTTGACAGATTTTTTTGTATTTTTCTTTGAAATCGGGTTTTTTCAAGTTGTCGATAATGAAAATCCTCCATGCGGACTATAATGAGAAAAATATGGCGATTCTATTGGTCGCTATTTTCCCTAATAATTTGTTTCTAATAAGGCGGATGTAGTGTCCTTGACTATATCATTGAAAAAATACCCTTTTCACAGAAAAATACACCAAAAAATCTGTCAAAGATGTCTAATAGCGGGGGGGGGGGGGGGGGGGGCCCCCACCCATAATACTACCTGACCGGGTATAGGCTATCCTAGTGTTTACTAGCCTAGGCTATACCCCTTTGAAAGGACATTAGCCTAACCTAACCTATCTTAGTATTATAGGTGGGGGCTACCGCCCCCACACCCCCGCTTTGACTTAGATTGTTGGTGTATTTGTCTGTGAAGTGGGTATTTTTCAATTTGTTGATAACGAAAATCCTCCATGCGGACTATAGGCCCTATGGAGAAAAAATATGGCGAATATATTGGTGCCTATTTTCCCTAATAAATTGTTTCTCATAACGTCGCACTAGTGTCCTTGAATATTATCAAGTTTCACCGTACAGAGAACAGAGTACCGTAATTATGTATACCGGTTCCGATAATTAATTTCCCACCGTCACACACACAGCCTAGGCTACAAGGCAAATAGTACAGTACGTGATATTAGGGAGAAAGTTGAAACATATTAATATGATGTATAGGTTATGTTCATTCGATGGGTGACTTCCAAATTTCCAGGAAAATTCGTGGCCGGTTTCCTTGATAAATAGACTACCAAAATCATAATAGGCCAATCTTACAAATATTTAAGTCAAAAAAATTGCAGAAAAACACTCATAAGAGGGCGTTATGAAAAGGCAACAAATATTTAATTTGCTAGATCGAAGACTTTTTATTTCGATTAGGCTAGGCTAAATACTGTAGCCTACCTGTCATTTGGTCACGGTGTTGCCAAATTAACCTGATATTTTCCATAAGCCTACTATCAAAATAAGAGTCATCATAGCCTATTACTAGCATAGAAGCATGACATGCCACCAGACCAGAACAATACGCATGCAGGTCAAATCATCACATATTGCTAGTAGCCTAGTTTAATTGAGGTAGCCTAGGCTACAGATACATTAGCTTCTATCGAGATATTTTTGCTAGTCGAGGAATTGTGTAATATTATAGTTGGTCAAGCCGAATACACGCTGATCCTTAGGCTATACTTATATTACTGGGTATTAGGCCTAAACTAAACCTCAAAAATTGACACTGAAATGTTAAATGATGGGAGTGAATTTCCTAAAGCCCGGCTATTGCAGGACTAAATCGATAATGCTATCATGAATTGTAACTCCAGAAGGGTTGTACTCACCCTGAGAGACATTGTGTAGCCAAGTAGTAATATTAATCCTTCATCCGAGTACAAAGTGACACTCCGCGAGTGAGCGAGACACAAACACCACCTGCCATTGCCTTAGTTTACAATCAACTGAGCTGCAGACGGCACTGGTCGGCCGCGCGCAAGAAGTGCCACGCGACCAGGGTTGCCAAATTAAATAACCAAATATCGCTAGATTTCCTCACAAAAGTTGCTAGATATTAGAAAATTCCGACAAACGCTAGAATACCAATCAAATCTCGGGAATATTCTTTAATATGGGTCAAATCTCCAGAATATAGGTAGAACTGGTCATGTCTACAGGTGTCAAAAATGTCCGCTGTATTAAAGTAAATATCTCGATCTAGCGATTAAGTATTTACCTTTGCAACAATGTACGCGACCCACCCGCCCTCTGTTGCTGCCTATACCAACCTCCTCCACCACCTCCGCCTGCGGCTAATGGTCCAGTCAAACTTATCACGCTGCCTGTCAGATCCACTTGTTTCGGTCAGCTGTTTAATAACGATAAGATTTGATGACAACATTACAAGTACAGATAAATGATAACACACTATATTAGTCTAAACGAATTAGTCACACAATGCAGGCCCGGTAAAGTAAAGTGACACTTAAAGGGGCTCTCCTCACTTGTAATCTTGCTGGTCATTACCGTAAAGAAGGGGGCGTACACCAGGTTGCTCGTTGCCGCGCCGCTCATCACCGTGTATTGGTACTCTCGGTGGCCTCGGTATTTGTCTTTTGGAAGTTGGAACCGTGATGGCGAGTTATTCAGCCTGAAACGGTTATACCCATATCTTATTTGTGTGATTGTTTCCAGGTTAATATCCTATAAACTACTATTGTGTTGCAATCTGCTCCAACTTGGTCTCCAAGAAGGCAATGCAGTTTTTGTCATGAGTGCAAATGAGAAACTTGTTTAGTTTTGTTAAGTTTAATTTAGCATTATTGTTAATATTGTTGGTTCCCTCCCATGGGGAAACTTAAACTAGATTAACCCGGGAACGGCACCGACTCTTAAAAGGTTTTACTGGGCGAAGGCGGCGGGAATCTTAAGATCCAAGGCCTAAAAAAAAAAGGCCTTCTAAAAGACCCCAATGGCACTCAAAACAAAGGACTATGTGATTAAGTGGCATAATCCCACTCCATACCTATTACTCCTCCACATGTATCCACCCCCCCCCCCCCCCCTTAAATTATCACCTATTTTTCCTCTTATTCCCTTGTTTATCGGTATATTTTCCGCGCCAATATCGCTCACTCGGTTTCAAGGTCGGGTGGGATGCATATAGAGATGGTGGCGAGAGACTTCACAAACAAGACATCAGTGTCGATCGGATTGAGAGTGTGTGCCGCGCTTGCTCTCATGAATGAACCGGTCGGCAATACATCGTCTTTTTCACCCCCCAAATACTATTCCTGTTACATGTTAACCCTCTCCGACACATGACGCGATTTTGAGCCGATTAGGGATACTTTAACCCTTAAAGAGCGGCGCTCGACTTAAGTCGTGCACCAATTTGCAGCAAGTTAGGAGCATTATTAAGGCTTTTAAAGGGTTAAAATAGAGTGCAAATGGCCGGGAGCGCAGCGGGCCAGACACCCGACTCCCAGGGCTTACCACCGTCCATTAACTCATGTTCCCTGTGTTCTCGAGAGGCCGGCAGTGTAGCCAGTAGAGAGCATAGCTGGGAAAAATATACCAATATATGCTAAACTTCCATGTTCGTGGCACCACTGCAAGAGAACCACGAGTGCTACGTAGCTCGTTCTGGTCTCATTTTGAAGCTTTTAGTGCCTAGTTTTTTGCTAAATAATGTTTTTTCATGCAGATGCTTGATTTATCATGCAGGAGGGCCTGAATATGCCCAAATGAGCCCAAAACACCCCGCTAGACAAGGGTTAAAGCCTTTGTTACCATCAGGGGTATTTAGAAACCTTTAGTTTAGTTACTTCAACCTCTGCAGTTGTCTTTGAGTTAGCTGTGGGCAGAAAACTAATTTTAGAGGTAATTATAAGAGTGAGAGAACTCTATTTATTATTGCTAATCCGGCAACCTCTGCATCATATGAGTCTGAAGAGGTTAATATCTTCATATTAAATGTAAAATAGGTACATATGAATAGGTAATAACGATATTTATCGGATAATGACGATTTTCGTCGGAATTGTATCAAAATATCTTCGCCTGACGCGCACTTTTAAATACCATAGGTTTTCCGTTTAAAGGTTAATCTGCGCCACAGGTATTGGTATCAAGTATAACTTTGAAGAAAGCCTTGTTGGCTACTAGCGGTCACGCCAGATCCGGATCTGTCGGAGGACGATTCGAACATTGAGGTCTGACCCACGTCGGTAGTAATCTGGACATAATGGTCATACCGGCCTGCGTCCAGTATCTACGTAAGGTATAGGTAGGCTATATTGATTAAATTATTGGTGTGAAAGAATAGTGTGTAATGTGCTTGTGGTGATGTGTTGAAATGAGTACTGTAGTAGTTTTCTTTTAGAGCTCGCAGGATTGCTCTTTATGTGAGGCACAAATAATGTCAGCAAGAGAGGCTAGGCATATGAAATAAGAGTTCCAGCTAATCCTTATCATCTGCCTATAGCCTCCCCAAAAGTAATGCCCAGTTCGGCTGGTGCCTACAATCCCTGCCCTGCAGCCTGGACTCCTTTCCATAAAGGGAATAGCTCCATACCTGGCACACATATATGGGCTCACGGTAATTTGAGTTTGGTAGTGGCAATGAAATTGCAGAAACTGCAGCGAGTAGTCAAAGAGATTGGTGTGGTTTGTGGGAGGAGGAAGCCGAGGGTAAACGTCAATAAAATTAAAGTGATGGTGTGTAATAGAGGTGCTTGTAGGGTGAATCTACAGTAGATGTGAGGCTGGATGGGGAAATACTGGAATAGAGTGTTCTAAATATCTAGGAAGAATGATAAGCAGGACTGGAGGTAAAACAGAGAGTATGTGAAGGAAAGAAAGTTTTTGGAGCAATGGGAAGTATGTGGAAGGGGAGAGATTATAAATCTTGGAATGAAAGTTAAAAGTGCAATGTATAATAATAATAATAATAATAGTTCTTAAAGCTAGCGCATGCTTAGCCCAATAAGGCCGATTAGGTGTATTTCCATTGGGGTCCTGTACTACTACCCCATCCCCTTGCTCATGAGGGACGGTAATGACTCAGTGCTCGTGAAAAATCTTTAGTGCGCCGAGCGTGGGCGCGATCCTGGGCCTTCTGGGTGGAAGTCCAAGACGCCAGTCACTACACCAGCGAGCCACATCAAGGGATAGTTGTACCAAAAGTGATGTATGGGGCTGAGACATGGGCTCTGAAGAGAAAGGAGAAGAAAGCTGGATGTGAAGGAGATAAACTGCTTGAGGAGTATGTGTGGAGTGACTCGTAGAGACAGACTGAGGAATGAAGAGATACGTAGGAGAGTGGGGCAGCAGGAACATTTGTCGGCCAGAGTGGACAGAATGGTGCTGAGCAAATAGAAGATGAAAGGCTTACAAAGAGAATATGGGAGTCAGATACAATGGGAGGTAGAGGGGTAGGGAGACCTCCAATGAGATGGAGAACCTGTGTAGGACAAGCCTTGGAAGATAGAGGAATGCCTGTAGATCAGGCAAGAGAAATGATAATAAATAGGAAAGAATGGGGAATGCTAGTGAATAGACGACTGTAAACGCAGTAGTTTGGAAAAGGGGGTCGGCCAGTAACCAGTTGGCCCTTGAAAAATCCCACTCAATCCACCTGGGATTGAACTCTGGAACAAGTGATCAAGAGGTTAAAGGTGAACAACAGGGATGAACGAAAAAACAAAGATTAATGCAGGGTCATAACTTGGCATAAATATACTGTAATATGTATATGGGCAATATCGATATAATTCCATTAAACTCCAGAAAAAAATACTAATATATAACGTCGTTGGCATTCTCGCGATCAGCTGGACCAGTTCAACTGCTCGGGAGTGACGCCATTGTATGGAGAGGCACTTTGTGAACAACACAGGTCGTCCTGGATTGTGAGGTCTGTTTTTCGTAATTAATACCTTTCAATTCAATACTCAAGTTCTGCAAAAGATCGAACGTCCTGAAGATGTGGTGCACAACAAGAAATAATCCCATCTCGCCAACAATAAACATACAGTAAGTGTTTATGTATGTTTAGCCTAGTTCAGAGTTAAGGGAGGTCGGTTCTAAGGCCTATTTCGTAATGATATAGTTTTCAGTTCAATTTATATTTCGCGGTCCCTTGACCAGACAGTGGTGAAGCCAAATGTTGAGCTGTAAACATGCATACAAATTATTAGAGTTTCTCACATAAAAATACACAGATTCACCCATTTCGAGTTCCCGCCATTGCACAGTGACATGGTAAACACGCCAGTTCGCGCCACATAAAGTAACTTAGATAAGCTATATTTCTATGTTGTTAAAACAACTTAATGAAAGTTCTTCAGGATCATATACCTAAAACCAAGCAATCCCAATGGACATTGTAGTTTGAATAAGTTTCATTTCTGGAATTCAACTTTAACACGTTACCACCACACACACCTATTACCAATATCGCTCGTCTGTATGTGCCTATCTATCTACAGTACTCTGGCACATAACCCTACCCCCCTTCTTTATTACTAGAGGGTGTCTACAGTATTTGTGCCCGTGTAGACGATTATAAAGTTGGTGAGCTTTTAGGTGCTTCCTGTGAAACTTGGCAAGCTCGTTTCGGTAAAGGAAGGAGCGATGTAGTAAGGGCAGGTAATAATGGACTAGTAAGGATCCTTTATATTCCACCATTTAGAGTGCTGTACCAAAGATTTTCACTAGATCCTCACTACCTCAGACTCTTCGTAAGCACTTAGTCTGTTGTCGTTTGTTGCACTTCCCCAGACTGTCTGGACGAACAGTCAGAAACCCGGTAGACCAAAGCAGCTCCAGATGCTCGGGCCCCTGAAGGGGCCAGAGTGAGACGAGACCAGTCTCCGAGAGAGCAGCGGGGAAGGGGATCAGCAGCCCACGGGCCAGTGCCTCCACCGTCCACAGCGCCACCCAATCAGGCGAACTCGCCAGCACCTAAAAGGTGCATCATCCCGCCCCATATAAGCCTACCACTTCACTTCACTTATCTCTTTCACATCTTCACCTTCCTGAGAAAAAATCACATGGCCTTTCATACCATTTCTCCATGTCCTCCTTGGCCTCCCTCTACCTCTGCTTTTTAGATTTTGTCATTCGCTTTACACTCACCCTCTCTATATGGCCAAACCACTTGAGTAATCCTTGGTCTGCTCTTTTCAACAATTTGCAGCCATGCTAACTCCTATATCTCATTGTGCCATTACTCTACCAGTCGCACCATCAAACACTTATCCTTTGACACTATGTCCAGCACTTCTACCCTTCGATACTGGTGTGCAGGGCCCATGCCTCACATCCCTTCATACTTTCCCACCTTTATCGGTGTCTAATTTGCTACATATTCCTGAAGGACCCCAATACTTGTACTCCCTCTCCCACCCCATGGGCCACACTTCCTGCTATGTCTAATCCCAAATTAAAATGTCCATCAATCTATATACTCAGGCCTAATCCCCTATTTTCCTATTTCTTTTGGGGGGTGGGGCCCCAACTCAAGACAGAGCAAGAATAGGGACACCACAGAACAGAAAAGTATGAACACACAAACAAAATACAAATTCACACACCTCTAAGTCATCCAGAAGACCTAGAGACCAGGGTCACCAAATTAAAATTTAAAACTTGCAAACTAAAACTAATATCTAAAGATTTCCACTTCTTCCCATTCCTCCCCAATATAGATTCTCAATCTATCCAGGTTTCTATTCATAGTGCATTTCGCAACTTTATTCCTTGCAGTAGTTTTCTCCTACTGTGACACTTTTTTGTCAGTGAGCATCGAACTCTCACCTTTCAAACTAAACCCACGACAGTACCGTATCACTAGTCTATCAGAATTGCAAACCTGGGTTACCACATACAGTACAGATCTTAAACACTCAAACCATTACACCATCCAGAGGACATGTAGAACTAATTCTAGATAAGTTGCTATTAGTAAGGATACAAAACAACCTTGTGAAAAAGGAGCATATATATATATTTTAGCAGCAGTGGTAACAAAGCTATTACAATGATTTACGAAGCTTATCAGTTACACCATGATTCCGTTTTAAACTATTTTCAAACAGCTATGGCAAAAATAAAAAATAAAAACTATTCATTGCTTATGAACGTGAAACAGCATTAACAAGAATATATCGGTATTCTTAAAGATCAAAATTATAAATTCTCCACGACCGATCTGGACTGCCTGTCCAACAAATCTTGGAAGCATTCAGAGACATAACTGCTCAATCACCTCAACCCATTCTATCAGAAGCCAATTTGTATACTTTATTCATGCTACAGCCATGTGATATCACGTCTGCACACACGTAGCAATAATTAAGCACAAATTGGTACCATCTGGTGGAAAAGGTAGGTTGGAAAATAATGGCATCAGTAAAGCTATATTATTAGAACTAAGGAAAGCAGCCTTTTTTTAAACAATAACAGATAGATTTGACACTGAATTTTGATCTCTTAACAGTATAAAATAGCCCAATATTCAGTAGGAGAACCTTATTTCTACACCATTTAGTAACTTCAGATTTCATTCAGCTTCTTTATAGTTGCTTTAAGTCATGGGTTAATGCATTTTTTTTATGTTGCAAGTTTTACAATATAATTAATGCATTTGAATGTTTTGACTAAAGAGGTCCAAAATAATGAGTCTGAAATTAGCTAATGTTACAGTTGGAAAACAGGTTCAGTGCAATAGTTTTAAAAATACAGCAGTGCACAATGCTATTGAATGGTAAAACTTGCAAAAATTAATAACAGTGCTCAATTTGCCATAATAATCTATTAAATATTCTCGTCTCTGAACACTTCTTAAAACTTTTAAAGCTCTGAATAATGCAGTGTCGTTGTACAAAAACAAATCCTCACTCATCACGAGCCAATTGACTTCTTGTGAGCTTCGGGCTACGGTATAAGGACGTTCAAGCAGGCGACATACGAGGAAATGCAAGTTTAATGTGTTGGTAATACACAGAAGTACAGTTCCCTGCAAAAGTCCCTGAACACTCTGCCAAGGATACCCCTTGAATATTCCGCACAAAAAGGGCATGGTTGGCGGTTACTTTAAGACTATCTTAACCCTTAACTGGCGGCGCGCAACATAAGTCGAGTGAATTAAATTTGGACTATGTGGCGGCGCGCGACATAGGTCGTGTGGCAATTTCAGCACGTAATGTTGCTGAGAGAGAGAGACAAGTGGTGGCAGGAGAGTAGCGAGCGTATGACTGCTCCAGACCACCGCGGCGGACCAACTGACATGAATCCCACCCTCCTCCACCCTCGCTACATAGTGAAATGTATGGGGAAAGTACCGAATTACATGGTTTTTGCACTCGTGTTGCGCGGTTGTGCAAGAAAACTAGCGGTCATACAAGGATCGTTGTGGTGTCATTGGAAAGCTCTGTTTATGCCCTTTCAGGGATAGATACTTGTTTTACGCTCTGGGTCTTATTTAGGCATGAAAATGATCACGTAAACAGCCCTATTTTGGGTAAAAATACCCCGCTGGTGGCTACATATTATTTACCGCCTAGGCCGCTCTTTAGGTGTTAAATGGTCATAAAGTAACCGAGAACCATTCCCTTTTTGCGTAGAATACGCAAGGGGTATCCTTGGACGACTGTTCAGAGACTTTAGCCGTGAATTGTACATTAACTATATTAAACATTAATATCCATGTATCACAATTAACTTATTCTTGTATTTCTGCTAAACAAATGTCTTAAGAGTTTGATGTCCTTACAGCCCGAAACTGGCAAGCAGTGAATTGCGTGGGACTACAGATCCGTGCATGGAAAACACTTAATATGCAATATATCACAATCTCCAACTTTTCATGTGTCCTTATGAATGAGCCTCATCAACCAACAATAGAGCAGACGAGCCATATTGTACGCGATGGTCCGGTTAGTCCGCAACATCGATAATACAAATGTGCCCCCTAAAATAGTTACATAAATTTTATAATCAAAACATACCTCAACTAGTATATCTTGATAATTTACTAATCAACTAGTATATTTTGATAATTTACTAAGCTAACTACAGTGGAGAGTATTTTCATCAACTTAGCATCTTAATTGGATCACTGTGTACCACTGGCTCATCTACCCTGTGCCCAACGAATGGTCCGTCCAGCAGCTCAATAACTGCTTTATATCCCCCCCCCCCAAAAAAAAAAAAAAACAATAAAAAAAAATATATAAACCTATCCTCAGTACAAACGAAACCTTAACTATTCTTTGGATCATGATCAAAATAGAATATAAACACCTGGGAAACATACAAAGACCAAATGACTGAACTACACAGGTTTCTAGGAAAATCCAGAACACTATATTTTTTGGTTGATAAGGGTGGCAACATCTATCGGAATAAGAATTTTCATAGATCCATCAAATACAGCCCAGTAACATCAAAACAATTAAGGTAATGTAATTAGCCTGCAAGCTAACGAACCCCTTCAATGCGATGCTGTAGTTTTAATCACATTCTGGCTAACATTAACTTTCATCAATCTTGGGATATACCCGGTACCTCTAAGAATTGGAGAAATAAAAACTACCTAAACCATCCGTTCTAACAGGTTCTCCGTAAACTGATAAAGTAATGATACCCACAATAGAATGTAATCAACCCATCATCGTAGCGAAGGGGTCAAGCAAGGTGCGGATAATGAAAACATACAATCGTCTACTCTGGAATAACATCGGTCCATTGGGGTTAACATTACTTGCCTACACCTATGAAACAACACATTCATAAGGGTATGCCACAAGAAAGTATCGACAGGCACGATTTGCTTTCTGACGGTCTGCTTTACACATTCCCATGGTCAGAACAATTGAATCCCAACCGACTAATAAGTTTTTGTTTTTTTACCAAGCATATAAAGTAAAAATTTATATATGGTTTAAAAGATTTGGAAATTATTTAATTCTTAAAACAATAAGGCTAGAATACCATTTCATTATCAAATCTGAAAACCACACATCCATGAAAGTCCTGCCATGAGAATAGTCCCCAGCAGACCATCATCCAGCAAATAATGCCTATTGTAGTAGTAGTCAGTTTCTTTTCAACTGACGGTAAACAGCAAAGTTCCCATTAAGATTTTTTGGTTATTTTTAAGATTTTGTAGTTAAATATGGTGCTAATTTAATAAGCCTAGTCTTATTATGATGCAGACAGTAGTTTCATTTTTCCATTAACTATAGAAAAATTTACTGCTAAAGGGTTCCATGTATCGGCAGCTGAAAAGAAACTGTAGTAGTAGTAGTAGTAGTAGTAGTGGGACCATGTATGTAACTACACAAAGGCCTCAGATGCTGCTGCTATAAGGTCAATGGAGGTCATAGTACTAGGTTTAGCCAAAGGGTCACTGCTGCTTGCACTCGGCCGGCTGTTGACCCTTGGCGGACTTCTCTTTCGTTGGATCATAATCAGGGTCATCCTCCTCCTCTTCATCATCACCTTCCTCCCCTTTAAAATATTAACACAGAGTAAATATCTACACCAATTTACAATTAAAAACACTAAAAAGCAACAAACGGCTACTTTAATATAGGTCATGATTATATCCTCACGTAAAGGTTTGTTGTTCAAAGGGCATTAATTTGCTCAGTTACAGGAAACTTCAACATTAATTTGCTAATAATTACGGAAAACTGCAATTGAATAGACTGATGCAAGCTGATCAACGTCACAAGGCAAAAATATTCGAGCAGATACCACACATTTCTCTGGCTCAGTACAAGAAGTGAATGTCCAGAAACTGCTGATAAAATAATGTACAAAGAAATGTACTTGATGTATATTTATACTTTATCTGATACACTCAATAGGCATTTCTGGACACTATAGTCCGTTCATTCTAGGTTGGGCATAAATCGTAACCTCTAACTCAAAAGGGCTAGAGCAAATAAGCTGTCAATTTCCCCACCTATTCCCTAGCCAAGTCTTCCTACGTTGTACAAATATTAGCTCGATTACTCTAGTCCTTTTTGAGTTAGTTCATTCTAGGTTGGGCATAAATCGTAACCTCTAACCTCTAACTCAAAAGGGCTAGAGCAAATAAGCTGTCAATTTCCCCACCTATTTCCTAGCCAAGTCTTCCTACGTTGTACAAATATTAGCTCGATTACTCTAGTCCTTTGTGAGTTATGAGAGGTTATAGGTTACGATTTCTGCCCAACCTAGAAGGAACATACTATAGTAGCGTAGCCCTTTTTGCATTAAGCCCAGATGTATAGTATGGTGTGTGATCTCTGTTCCTTTAGAGTCACTCGGGCTTAAATACTCTCACTCCAAACATTTACAGTTCACTAAGTCACTTCCATTGTTATAAATACAGGGTAAAGTCCAATGCATCGTACCCATGCACATTATTACCAATATACTGTATAGCAAAGCATCTAAAACTATATAAATTCAAGCTTTATGAACACCTGGTTTCATGCAAAGGATTAAATTACTATAGAGTACTTAAATTGTAGCCAGTGCTCCAATTAGTTCGTAAAATTAATAAAAATACTACGCATGATTCTCAAAAGTAGATTAGTAAATTTAGTATAAAAATACAAAATAGAAATTATACATCTTGATCCCAAATTAACTAATTTATTTTTGTTTAAAATTTGTTTTCATTGAGATTATGAACTGATTGGAAAACCGCGTACAAATTTAATGTACCCTAATTTGTCTATATTGTCAAAAGGATCAAAATGTGAAATATTAGTATACCTGCCAATCTGGGAGATGCTAGGACGCTACACTGAACTTATTATTGACCCTGTGAATATAAATAATGTTGATAGACACTGAATAAACGCATGGTTTGAATTTTTTTACTCTTACGGTATATACTACGATTTAAAAATATACTCTTACGGTTAGGTTAAGTAGAGCAGATTAACCAGACCACTGCCAGTCCTGTGAGAGTCTTGTTCTAGACTCAGTGGTCTGGTTAAACAAACTTTTAATTAGACGATTAACCAGACCACTGAGCTCCATACGGAACTCTCATAGGTCTTATGGTAATATACGAAACTGTTACGGGAACAACAAACCTTCAAATGATACCAAATCCGTAGTACATTTGTGTAGTTTTCAAACAGATTACCTTGGTTAAAAAGAATGAGCGAACAATAAACACCTTCGATATGAGAACGGGGGTACAACTTCGCATGACAAACACTTGGGGAGATATACATATTTTGTTGATTTTAATGATGCAAAGCAAATTCGTCATACAGTACACTACACCAAAACAAATATAGAGTATCAATACTCTTTACAACATTGAAGGGAGGATCCATGATTTACATTATAATTTTTGAAGGGTGGTTCATACAATACAATTCGCATCGCCAGGAAAGGGATGAAAAGAACCGAGTGAAAAGGGTGAAATTTTCTCCTATTAGGTTCATAGCTTGAGGAAAGGGTGAAATAGGTCCAATTATTTTTATCAGAGGTTCATAACTTGTATTGTTATCAATGGAAAAGGGTGAAGAGGGGGTTTAGTAGGGTAAAAATTATATAAAAAATATCTTCACAATGCTATGATTTATATAAAGACTTGCAAAAATTTGGGAAGGAACGAAGGGATTCGAGGGTGAAAGTGGGCATGACAGGCTTAAACCTTTCAACACAATCACGCCATTTCCATTATATCCTGGCTAATAATCAAAAATTTATTCTGGCTTAGGAAAGATCTCTAGGAATCAAATGGGTAGAAAGTCCATTAACCCCATTGCTCCCACAGATCCTTTAAAGAACTGTATAAAATCACATGATTTTATTCTGCTTGGTAAGGATCTCTGGGAAGTAAATGGGGTATAAAAAAAAAATATCTAAATTAACCCCTTTACTTCCACAGGTTCTTTCAAAACTGAATAAAATCCCACATGATTGTATTCCGCTAGTTAAGGATTCTGGGAAGTAAATGGGGTAAACATATCTAAATTAACTAACCCCTATACTTCCAAAACTGAATATAATCCTCTACCATTAGTCGGAATATGATAGGAATGCCGCCACTGTGCCGAAAGGGTGAATAAGGTTACAGTAAGTCAGGTACACAGGTTAAGTACAACTTTGGCAGTTTCATAACTTTTGAATGCTCCCCCCACCTCACAAGATTGATTTTTGCCTCAAATACATTGATGTACTACACTATGATAAACGTTACAGACTTACAGCCTACATGTACTAAGAATAAACCTGGAAAAAATTGACAAGCCATCAAATACCCATTTTTAGCGGATAAAAAACACCATCGGAGGAGGAGCACTTTATTGCAAAACGTTGTCAATAAAGTGCTCCTCCTCAGATGGTGTATATTATCCACCCATTTTACCATCTGAGGAGGAGCACTTTATTGTGAAACATTGGCAATAAAGTGTTCCTCCTCAGATGGTGTTTCTTATCCACCCATTTTTAATATCTACTGAGTATCCGGTTATGACTGTCAAAATTTGATATGAAAACAACGCTCAAGGAAGATGTACAAACAATTAAGATTCATACCTCCAATCCTCTATGTAATACTGAAGCGGTTAACTAGGGTAGACTAGGCAATATTTGTGTGGTGAGCCAATCAGTACCGATATGCAACATCCACTACAAAAATTAACCCACAAAAAAGGAGTGGCGTTAGATCCAAGGAATTCAGAGTAAAAATGTACCTCACCTACCATTTATATTACTAAATTTCAAAGGATTCTTAGTTTTTATATGTATCTCACCTACCATTCAATATACTAAATTTCAAAGGAATTCTGTGTTTAAATGTACCTGACCTACCATTTATTATACTAAATTTCAATGAATTCAGTGTGAACACTGAGAAATATACCTCCCTACCATTCATTTTGACATTAACCTTACTTATCTATTGTACTAAAACTTGTGTGCAGTATTTTTAATGGATAACTTGCACGGTACTGATTGGACCGCCGCATACCAATCAGCTCCTCTACCCTAACCCAAGGATAACCTAGGTCAAGTAACATGCATCCGTTATCACCAAACTACCTCGGGGGTAAACAAGCCAATTCACACACGATGGTCAACAAGTACACAAACTTGATCAAACATACTACCCACAGAAAAATGGGTAGGATAGATTAATTCACCATAAAATTGTATAACAGCAAGGTATATTTTGATGCCAAAATTAGTAATATAATTTTTCACATTAAGTATATACAAATTAGATGATATATTTTGAAGCCAAAATTAAGTCATCTAACAACTTATTTTAAGTGATAATTTTTCATATAAATTGAATTTTTACTAATTTGACCACCATGTTAAAGATGGTTCATCTACCCTACATAACCCAGCTGGTGTTAGTAAGCTCTGTAGTCCAGAATATTACCATAGGAAAACTAGAAACTATACTTAACTTGGATGTCCGTGAATCAAGTCTTAAGAAATTTTAAAAGTTTGAACAGGTTAACCCCTTCTGTACCGGCGACGACTTGTTTACTTTATTCTGGCTAATATTAGACGATTGTACTCGGTTTAAAAAGGACCTCTACCAATTAACAGGCTTCGAACTATCTCAATTAGCCATTTTACCACCACAGATCCTTCTTAAACTGCAGAAAATCTTCTAAATATAGCCAAAATAAACTTCCAAAGACGTCGCCGGTACGGAAGGGGTATATGCCAACACTGTCCACCTCAGATATACATAACAGAAGCACAATATACATGACCTAGTTAACCCCTTCAGCACAAGGACACTTTTTTTACCTTTGAGTCTGGCTATAATTAGACGATGTTATGCTGTTTAAGAAGGATCTATGTTATTCAGATAGTATATACTCCTTTGAGTCCTAGAAGTAGATTATAAGCTGAAGAAAATCGTCTAATGGTAACCAGGATATGAGAATTATGTCATCGTGCTGAAGGGGTTAATAGCTACCAGGTTAGTTTCCCTGTCAACCCTTTTAGTACAATGACTCCCCTCTTAACTTTTTCTGGCATTTATCTTGTGGCATCCCAGTTTTGGTTTGTTTATTTTGCAAGTTTTATAATTTAATTAGACCATTACAGGTACAGTATATTCAGCTTGGTAAGAACCAGCGAGTCAAATGGGTGTTTTTACTGCTTTGATCCCTTACCGTCCTTTCTAGGCAGAGTAAAATCGAATGGTAACCAGATTGAAATTGAAATACTACTTTCATAAAGAATGAAGGTAACAGATTAACTTGTTTATGTAGTGATTTACACCCAATGTGGTGGATCGTGTTCTTTTATTTCATTAGGCATCATTTCCACATAGCGATTTTTATTAGTTATTTTGCGGTCCCAGTTTTGGTTTGTTTATTTTGCAAGTTTCACAATTCAATAAATTATAGATATAAAATGTCTTGAGTCCTTGGAGTACCACATGTATTCATTACTTTCATTGATTTCACTAGTTAGGTTTATTTGTAAAATAATTGGTGGGTTGATGAAAACAAATATGAATAAATCCTTTACCCTTCCAATATAATGGCATTTCTATATTATTGTGGCTTAATAATATTCAACTTAGGAAGGATCCAAAGCAATCAAAGATCTCAAGAGTTAAAGTTACCCTTCAACAGCCGAGTTTTCTCTGGTCGGAATTACTGTGTTTGTCTAAGTTTTGGTTTGTTTATTTTACAAGTTTAGCATCACAATTATAGCCAGAGTAAAAAGGAAGATATCAAAGTACTAAAAAAAGGGTTAACACCACCAGGAGACCTATCACCATACATTTGACTAGAGTATATTATCATGCCAGGAATCATCAACTCCTTCATTACCGTGCCGTCCTTTTAACTTTATATTCTGGCTACTATTAGATGCTTTTATTCAGTTTAAAAAGGGCCTCCAGCAATTAACAGGCTTTGAACTATCCCACTTAACCATTTTTACTACCACAGATCCTTCGTAAACTGCACAAAATCGCCTAAATATAGCTAGAATAAAATTAAAATGTCGCCGGTAAAGAAGGGGTTAAAATAAATAAATACCCATTTCTAAAGACCATCACCGAAATCTACAATTCCTGGCTTAACATACATTAAATTATTACTGATGCATAAATGACCACACTATTGTTCATGTTGAATGCTAGATATGTTTTCAAGTGAATAGGAATATAAATCCTATTACAAACCTTTTATTCACCAGTGCAAAGCACATTCTGTGACCAAGGTGACATTTTCAAACAAATACAGGCATTCCTCACTTAACCCTTCCATTAAAATTTGGTATTAATTTAAATAGGATAAAATATTTAAACATACACAAATATCTAAACAAATACGGCTTCACCTCAAATAGTTTCTCGGGAATATAACTGGTTTAATCATAAGGAAATGTACGGGATGGAGGTAATTTTTCAAGAACCAATGAGCTTTAAGTGAGGAATGGTTGCACTTATACATTCCATAGATTCCCTAGTGCTGGTCTGTGTGGCGATCTAGCATACATGTGGCCCCTCTTTCAGGCGAGTGGTAAAAAGGACTCACCTTCTTCACCCTCCTCCTCCTCAAAGTCTTCATCATCTAGAGCCTCCCCGGTGTAGAACAATACGGCGCGGGGGATAATTCGTTCGCGGATATAGTGGCCAATTTCAAAGTCTGCCGTCAACAGGGCTTGAGTATCTTCGTCCATTTCTTCGTTGGGGTCCTCGGGAACTGCGGAGAAAGGTTAAACAGCAAATTATATAATCCATAAATTTTCCATAGAAAACAGAAACCACTGACAAAAGTAGTTCACCACCAATTTACTACACAGTATAATGAAACTAATATGATTACATTAATACAAGCATTGGAAGATATAAATTATTATAGATCAGGCAAGAGAAGGGGTAATAAATAGGAATGAATGGAGAATGCTTGTGAATAGATTAGTGATAACGCGGTCGTTTGGAAGAGGGAGGTCAGGCGCCAGTTGGACTAAATAATAGTCCATTAGGCGTCCTGCTCGACGAGCCGGTATAAATAAAGGGTCATGCCTGGATGTGTACCTCTCCAGGAAGTCTGGGACCTGGGAATCTTTTGCTGGAAGACCCCAAATGGGCCTAGGTCTCTGTTGAGTCTTCTCCTGGGCAACCTAGATGTGTGAATTTGATTTTTTTTAAATGTATTAATTAATTAATTGATATATTTAGTTTGTGTGTGCTGTGTTATTCCTGTTCGGGCTCTGTCTCCAGTCGGCCACCCCCAGCTGTGGAATATGTGCTTGAGTATATATATAATTAAATTAATATAGAACCAGGACCATTCTAAAACCAATGAATGGGGACAAAAGAATTAAAGTTTCAACTTTAGAGTAAATAAATATAACCAACCAGGTGGTGGGTTAAAGAAGTTGAAGAATGAGTCGTTCTGTACAGTCTTGGTTATGGTCCTAACAGCTCCCCGGGACTTGTGCTTCTGCTTCTTCTTGATTGTTTTCACAGTCACATTCTTACCCTTCTTCCAGTCTATGGTACATCCCTGGAACACAAAATAAGAGCACAATTACTAACTAAACTCCATTTCAAATTTTCATACACACCTACCTAAGGTTGTGTTCGCCACTCTCCTAGCAGCAACGAGGAGCGCGTCGCCCTGTGGGTTGTGTTTTGGTGCAGCAGACTGTATGAAGAGACAGCACACTCCCTTGCGAAGATGGGCTCGTCTGGCACTTTTTGCAGTTCGACATCGAGGGCTCTCTTGAAATTGTCTAAAGAGACGCCCCTCATGTCTCTTACTCGCCGTGGGAGTTTGTTGAAGAGACGTGGGCCTCTGTGTGATAACCAGCTCTCTCGCAAAGAGCCCATAGCACCCCTGTTATTCATCCGGGGGATATTGCATTCCCAGCCTCTCCTATCACTGAATTTCATGACTATCGGAGTATGTAGGTACACAGAGCTGGATTCGACAATTCGGAAAAATAATAATAATATCCAAATCCTAAGGTTAGAAATAAAGAGCATGAATTATGGTTATTAAATTTCATATGCTAAATCTATGTTATTTCCAATTACTTTATAAGTTTGTTTTGTTTTCATATTTTCCGGTTTCCGGGTTTGTTTTGTTAGTTTAACATTTTAATAACCAATTGTTAAAGTAGTTTCATTTGGATACTACACCATTTATAATCAAACTTGCATAATGGTTTGAATCCATGTGTAGAAGCAACAGTTTACTACTAAATTTGTTATTAATCTTCTTGCAGAACTGGCACGCTATCCAATTTCTGGCAACCATCAACAGCTCTTTTAATGACAAAAAAGTATAATAACAGCATCATCAAATGAACTTCTGGTAAAGACAAAATAAACAAAAAATAAATAAATTATTTGCATTCAACAAACCTTGCACTTAAAGATTTCTGGTCCCTCGAAGCCAAATGGGTCCTCCTTGTCGGGGGCGCACTTCATTTCATAATACTTAGTTAACGTCTTGTTCGTGAAAAATTCATTTTCATGAAAGTGGAATTCAAGTGTGAAGCCCATGGGTTCGTCGTGGAACTTGAGCTGGATATCTGATAAATGCTTCAAAATAGGTTCATCATAGTCCTGAACCATCTCCGCTAATAGGTCAACATTTTTGAAGATGGTCAGCCAGAACTCCGGAATGCCTTTGGTGTTTTCATCAAACTCGTGCACCCTGAAATAACAAATATGCAGATATTAATATGATGGAATAGAAGATATCTTTGCTACTTTATCCTTTTCTCCCAAACTAAACAACTGTTTCTGTTGTGGATAGTGGGTGAACGGTAGGTTAACCGTTTTTAAACCACAAAGCTGTGAATTTATCTACTGGACCTAAAGTGTAGATTATTATTATTATTTTAAAAGTTAATAGACTACAGTTAGTGCAGACTATTATACAGTATTAACCATATAAAGCACTACTGTATCACTGCTTCATATGCGCACATTTTACTCATGTGAGCATTGAAGAAACAGAAAATAAGTGTAGAGGAAATATCCAGTGTGAATCCGCATATTTGTGACGGGAGGGGGTGGGGAAAGGAGGCAGGGCCGGAAGGACCGTCACATTCGCGCAGTAAAACTTTCCGGTAGGAGTGTCGCAGCCCTTGGGGTAATAGTTATAAAGTTACAGCTGTTGACAAACATCCAAGGAGCATAATTATGGTACACATTAATACCTTTAGTACCACTGTCTGGTTCTGGTATAGAATGGACAATGGGTACCATACCTAACACTCAGCTTAAGTGGGGGATATACAGTCAAAATTAGTAACTTGTAGAGTGTAAATTTAAGTTACAATAAGAATAACTTTACTTTGATAGTCTGAATGCATTTTTAATGGTCACTAGTCCCACTGGCATTTGAGTTAATTTCACTCTCCATATTTCACATAAATCAAAGTTTACTACAATTAAAGTTAAAGTAGAGTATGTCAACAGAATGGAACATAATGAGATGAAAATGGTGAGATGGATGTGTGGGACCAGGCTACAGGATAGAATAACAAATGTTGAGCTGAGGAGACGTTTAGGTATAAAGAGTATTAGCGAGGTGATGCGTACAAGTAGACTGGGATGGTATGGACATGTGGAGAGAATGGATGAACAAAATTGGGTGAAAAAATGCAGGTCTGTGATTGTGGAGGGAGCTGAACCAAGGGGTGGACCGAGGAAGACCTGGGATCGGACTATACGTGCCGATCTCAAATCCAAAAACTTGACAAGTGAAGCCACCCTTAACTCCTTCAGACTCATATGACGCTACCGCGTCATATGGAACTTATGCCAAATAACTCATATGACGATAGAGCGTCTTATGGACTTATCTTCATAGCTCTCTAATAAGTTACATGACACTCTAGCGTCATATGGAGCTCAGTAAGTTCGGTAAGCTAGATGAAAATCTGTCGGTTGGTGGCAACCCCAAGTCTCTCCGACAATTCTAACGGTCCCGCAGTGTGGGGTACAGCGGCAATGATACCGGGCTCCCGCCTCCTCGGACTTACTGGAACATAACATGACGGAGGGAGTAACAGGGTTGCCTGGAACGCCGCCATTAGGACAAGAGACTGAAACTGCACGTATGTGTGGAGCACTCGGTCTTAAAATGTTATGTATGTATGTAATTAATCTCTGCTATATAATTTTAATCCACAGTACTTATAGACAAATCTAAGATAACATTTTGGCATCTACGGTACTCACTTGCTCTCGTCCTTCTCATCGATCTTCGCCTTGTCCTCCATGTCTTTACTGAGATTCTTTTCCTCATCATCCTCGTCATCTGAGGGGAAGTCACACTCCTCTTCGTTGGGTTCGTGCTCGGAACTCACTATTTGACGCCGCTTCTCGTAAAGTTCCTGGTGCATTGTGTCATACTTAACCTGTCATGGGGAAAAAAGTAATTACAGTCAGTCCCCCCAATACACTTATCCTCAGTCCACGTTTACCCTAATCCGCGTCGAGGGGTCCAAAAGGTACTCAAAGTCGTAAAACGCGAATTTACTCCACAATACCCGGATTGCAGTTGAAGAGTGGTGTAAAAATGCTGTTTTTCGTATTCCCGCCACCCTCCTCCGCCGGCGCCGCTCAGCTGTTGTTGTTATCGGCGCACTCTCGTATCTAATAGTTCGTTCTTTGAACGATGGCAATTTAATTTATTTGTATGAACTTTCTTCATATTACTTTCTTGCGAGATGTTGCAGGGGGGAAGATGTTAGTCTCTCGGTTGGCCTACCCAGAATACAACTGGGCGCCGAATATATAAGTTTTCCAACACCCAATTGCTGTTCCAACTTCTATTATCGATCTTTAACCCCTATATGTCGGCATGCAACATAAGTCGAGTATAATAAATCTGGACTATCTGGCGGCGCGCGACATAGGTCGTGTGGCAATTTCAGCACGTAATGTTGCTGAGAGAGAGAGAGAGACAAGTGGTGGCAGGAGAGTAGCGAGCGTATGACTGCTCCAGACCACCGCGGCAAACCTACCGACACGAATCCCACCTCCTCCCTCCCTCTCTCACTCGCTACATACTGAATTGTATGGGGAAAGTACCGAATTACATGCTTTTTGCACTAGTGTTGCAAGAAAACTAGCTGTCATAAAAGGATCGTTATGGTGTCATTGGAAAGCTCTGTTTATGCCCTTTCAGGGATAGATACTTGTTTTACGCTCTGGGTCTTATTTAGGCATGAAAATGATCACGTAAACAGCCCTATTTTGGCTAAAAACACCCCGCTGGGCAGTACATAGAAATAAACCGCTAGCCCGCTAATAATGTGTTAATGTACATATAAGTTCAAATAAACGCACATGGAAAAGAAATAGGCCCAATACCTAAATATTACGAATTGTTAGAATCGAAGGGTTGTAGGCCTTACCTTACCTTAAATGCTTAACCCAAGTGTCAAGGAAACGCAGTAGGCCTATTAATTGCGTATCCTGGACACTTGCTAAGTATTTAATTTTAAGGCTAGCAATGGCTATTGTTTGGTTCTATTATTGTAGACCTATTATAGCCTTTATTTAGGCCTACAACCCTTTGATTCTAACAGAATTCTGGACTAGTCTTTATGTTTATTGCTGAAAATGTGAGGGTCTCAGCCGACCCTCAGGCGGGCTGCCGCCCATATGTATTATTCTCCACAAGTTTTGTTATTCCTATTACGCGAATTCACAATACATGACGCGCTTTGCCGCCCATATAGACACGTTTTGGGGGGACTGCCTGTACTGTATAATTAAGTGGATATGTTATGACAGGAAACTTTTTTCAAGAATTTACTATTTTTCTAGTTTCCTCCCTAGACCTCCATCAAACTTGGGGGGGGGGGGGGGAAACAAAAAAAACAAATCCTCTTTCAAGATGTATTTGTAACATTTTTGGTAGAAAAATGGCCGGTTTCTCCTAAACTACAGGCTCGCTATCGCTCGTCAGGAAAAGACACCTAAATGACACTTAGTCTTAATATTCTATTTGTATTCATTTCATTCCAACACCAAACACCTCGCTAAGAAAGTAAGCATGTGACCCACCGATTCGAACCTGGATTACCATATACAGATAATAAACACAAACCATTACACCATCAAGGCAGTTATTTGACAGAAAAGGGGTGAAAGGTCTTAAAAACGCCAAACTTCTTAATATCTGAAAACTATTGCGGCTAAACCCGAGGAAGGGGGACCAGAAAAACGACCCATCTCCCCTTAAAGCCCCATTAGACGTGTTTGTGTAGGGTACCCTAAGGTAACTTACAAATATTCTAATTCATGGCATTCAAGTATTCTATAATTTTGAAGTAGCCATACTGAAACACATTTTAATTTGACCACTGAAGACCAATCCAGCATACATTGTTTATCCTGGTTCGCATCAGATTGTAATTCAGTTGGCTTACCTGCCACTAATTAATTTATCTATCTATTACTCAAACCCAATCCCCACATTTCCTCTTTTCTTTGGGGGGGGGGGGGGGGCCAACACAATACAATGAACACACAAAAACAAAATACAAATTTACACACATCTAAGTCATCCAGGAGAAGACCCAGAGACCAGGGTCAACAAGGTCCCTCCAGCACTCCCCGACCACCCGGAGAAGTTCCGATCTCGGCAGGGAGAAATGCGTATTAATACCAACACATTTTGGGGGCAGTTAGCGTTAAATACCTACCTGTACAGTACAGTAGTCTCAGGTGGTGCTACTATCAGTGATAGTATGACTTAGCTTTGGTGTACTAATGACAGTTGTCCAAGGACCAGGCACTATTTGGAAACACTTAAGGGGGGGGGGGGGGTGTCACCGTTCTTGTTTTTATAATTTTCTCCTTTTCCCTGGCTTTTATCTATTCAGTTAACTGTTTTGAAGACTTTCATCCCCATCCAGGTGTCAATTTCTTCCTGGAGAGCGATAGCAAGCCCGCATTGTATGGAGAAATCCGGCTTTACCGGAGAAATTTTTCTATCGAAAAATTTACAAATTTAGCTTTGGCAAAACAAAAATATATATAAGCTCGCTCGCTACCGCTCGCCAGGAAAATATTGACACCTGGATGGGGGCAAGCGTCTTAACCCTTTTAATCCGGGAGGCCTAATATGAGGCAAAATGCGCGGCTAAAAAGTCGCCGATATAATCATCAGAACTCGGCAACCACGCAACGTAGCGATGTAATCTCAACAGACTTGTCTACAGACAAGAAAACTTTCTAAAATTTGCAAATTAATTGACTGCTCTAGGTGGTCTCAATCAGTAGCTACTGAATTATGAAGTTTGAATATACCAAACTTCATATGAGGCCCCCCGGATCCCAAGGGTTAAAACAGTAGGCTGAATGGGGCGAAATGGATAAAAGCCAGAGAGGGAGAGAAACAGAAAAAAGCAAGGTCGGCTCCCTTAAAAGTACTGCAAGCTTAGAGTTGCCACAAAGAAGCCTTATGCTAACCAGCATCCAAAGAGTAAGTATTTAGTCTAAAAATAATTACCTTTGATAGTTTGGCTACCAGCCCCACACTCTTTTCCCTTGCATCTATATGGTATATGAAGTTTAAGAACTGAAATAATTGCTGAACACAACAAACAAAACACTACTACATACCTCAAGTCTTAACACAAATAATAGCAAAACAGAATCTTAGCATGTAAACATAAACATTGGTTCACCTAGCCAGCACAAAGCTCCCAGTCACAGAAATGGTCTCTACCGACCTAAGCACTCTCGTCACAGAAGAAATTCAGACGCATGGATCATATAGGCACTTTGTAGTAAGGATCAATGATTTATTGAAAACAAAACATGGAACTACTATATTAATATCACAAGTTTAACCCTTCCTGCCCGGTTGTCATTTTAAAATGACACCGCGGCAGATGAGCAGGAGCCCAGGTGTCATTTTAAAATCCGTAAGCTTGAATGCCTATTAACCCTTCCTGCCCTGGGGATATGGCCGAAAAAATTCGTCATAGACTAGCCCTATCTTTGTTATTTTAACTGCTACAGAATTTACACACATCTCAAAGCGTAGCCCTCTTTCATATCTGTAAACTGGCGTTAAGTAGAGCTCTCTAGGTCAACTGGTTCAGTTGTGACGACGATTTCCGTGGAGAGAGATTTGATGCGATGTTTGCAATATCTGACAATAACAAAGACTTGTTCTTGTTCTCCAAAACAATAACAACAAGTCAGACTTCTTGTTTTGGAAGGTGGGCGTCGCTCCGACCAGCTTGTTTACATACGGTTCGACGCACAGCTTTCAAACCACGCTTAACAGGCTTTCAAGCTTACGGATTTTAAAATGACACCCGGGCTCCTGCCCATCTGCCGCGGTGTAATTTTAAAATGACAACCGGGCAGGAGGGGTTAAGCATGGTTTGAAAGCTGTGCGTCGAACCGTACATAAACAAAGCCGGCCGGAGCGACGCGCACCTTCAAAAACAAGAAGTCGGACTGTGTGAAAGAGAATTAGTGTTAGTTATTGTCCGATATTGCGAATATCGTATCAAAACTCTCTCCACGGAAATCGTCATCACAACTGAACCAGTTGATCTAGAGAGCTCTACCCAATGCCAGTCTACAGATACGAAATAGGGCTACGTTTTGAGATGTGTGCGAATTCTCTAGCAGTTAGAATAACAAAGCTAGGCCTAGGCATATGCAGGTATAGGTTTTTACACCATACCCGAAAGAGGATTTATGGAGCTCCGATCTTACTCTCAACCATCTTAACAATTTTACCAACACACCTAAGCTTCGTTAAATGCTGAAACAGCCTTACAAAAATAAGCCAGGGCCTGGGATTGAACCCGGGACCCTTGGGTTATGAGGTGAACACTACCAGTTACACCAAGAGAGATTTTTTTTTTTTTTTTTTTTTTCTATATTCCAACTACTCCCTCTCGGGCATAGGCTGAGAGCCTGTACATTCCACCGCTCAACACAGTGAAGCCTGTGAGGTCTTGTTCCAGTCTGGGGAGTGAGACATGTGAAGCATCCACCCATGGCTCGAAGCAGCTCCATCTCTGAAGCGGCTGGTTGCGTCGCTCAAGTGCTTCACCGTCTCACCCTCCAGACTCAGAATGCCACCTATTGAGCAGTGAACTCACTTGGCATGGTATGATCGAACAAATACATCAAATAAAGTAAGAACCAAATGCATACAGTAACAATGTGGTCAGCAGAACGTGCAGGTACAGTCGGCCAAATAAGTGATGTCGCGGCATCAAGGGGTGGACCGAGAAAGACCTGGGATCGGACTATACATGCCGATCTCAAGTTTAAAAACTTGACAAGTGAAACAGCCCCTAACAGGGTTACCTGGAACACCGCCATTAGGACATGAGACAAATTACACATATGTGTGGAGCACTTTGTCTTAAAATTTGATGTATGTATAAAGTATATTTTGATCAATTGGTATCAGCACTTTCTACTCATTAGAGTTTGATATGCAAACATGTTCCTATCGTTACACACCCTATTTATCATCTGAAAGACATTAATAATAGCATACAGCGAGCAAAATGTAATGACAGCAGACTACTTATTTGGCCCTGGTGATGGGCTGGTCTATCAGAGTGAGAACTGAGTGATCTCTGCCATACCCATAGCTTACTCTGACTGTTCCTTTTACTTATATATTTTCTAGATCTCAAGTGACGGCGTCTGTTCCTTGGATTGACCTCCCAATCTACTAAGATTGGAAGCCAAAGCGTCACATTTTTCCTTTGCCCCTCAACATTCTCTTCATAATTGCTGAGGGGCACAGGGCCCTGGGTGGGGCTTTGGTTTCCCAGGCGTTTCCGCACCCTCCTCAGATCCCCGCCATGGAGTGGCTTCGGTCACCCAGGCTTTATTGTGGTCGGCAGGGAGGATTCTGTGGGGGCACTCGGTTATGGCCTTGGCCTTGCTCGGGGCTGTTCGGCCAGGCAGCTTGGGGAACAACTTATTTGGCTAACTGTACCAGTACATAGTATTTTTTCCTGGTGATACTAAAGCCCTCATTTTATCCAGATGTGGCATGCACCAAAAGCCAAAAATCAATAGAGCTTTGTTGTGTCCATCTGTATTGATTAAGGGGACTGGTTATTTTGGGGGGTGACTCATTTACATAATTTATTTTTTAGTTTCCTCCCTAGATTTCTATCAATCAAAAAAACATATATTAAATCCCCCTACAAGATTAATTTGTAGATCGTTCGGTAATAATTAATAAAAAAAAAAAAAAAAAAAAAATCACGGCCGAACGCCGGCTCCTCCAGAATCACAGGCTCGCTATCACGCTCCAGGAAAAAAATAGACACCTACAGGACACAAAATGTCTGTTCGAATCCCGGTGGATCATATATACTTTAATTAATTTCATTGGGGGTGTGGTGGTGAGATTAATAAAAATAATATTATTAGTAGGTTTAGGGATATTTCTTCGAGAGGCCGGTCTATATGATCTGTGCCCCATGAATATTCTTTCCTCTCCTGTACTGTATTTTATATATTATTTTGTAATAGTATAGATATCTTCTCAATATTTGTATTTTTTACTATTGTTAATGTCTTGTCATGTTGCAAATTTGATTTTAAATAATATTTTGACATTTAACATGTAGTTTCTTTATTCATGCAGAGTTTAGTAAAATTTGCCAGAACGTCCCGGACTTCCCAAACTTGACTACTTCCTTTAACGTGACGATAGTGCGTTGTTATATGTGCGATTGGTTTGCTTGGGAAACAGATTAACTTGCTCATGTAGTGATGTACACCCTATGTGGTGGATTGTATTCTTTTATTTAATAATTTTCATTTTAGTAAACGTTGTTTCCACATAGCGATTTTGATAATTTAATTTGACTTTATATTGTCCTTGTCCCAATTTTGGTTTGTTTAGTTTGCAAGTTTTACATTTTAACTTAAACAGTAGGCTACCATAGTGCGGTTGGGAATATGAACATGATTAGATTAATATCCAGTATTCGAGAATGGATAATAAGTCGTAGGCGTGTGCATAAACCTTTAACCGTCCTGGTGGTGTAATGGTTAAGGTGGCAAAAATATGTGTGTGATAACCCGGGTTCGAATCCCGGTGGATCATATATACTTTAATTAATTTCATTGGGGGTGTGGTGGTGAGATTAATACAAATAATATTGACAAAGAAATAGGGGAGAAAGGTATTAAAATCTCAAAACTAATGGGATTTTTTTTTTTTACTAAAATCTCAACACTAATGGGGATAAGCATGAGGAAGAAAGTGGACCAGAAAAACAGCTTATCTCCCCCTTAACTATTAGCACATTTTGGTTCAAACCCTAGAAGCGAGCAAATTATCTTTACTTTTTGTTTGGCAAACAGGTAATAACTCCTTGAAGTCTGACCAAACAAATAGCTATTCGCTTCTTGCCAATGTACCATATCAAAATGTACTATATTAGAATGGCTGTACTACTGGGCTGTCAAGTCAGCTGTGTCAATATTCTACAGTTCCAAGAATTTAGGTCTTTAGCGAATGATACAATATGAAGGAAAGCAAATGCTGGTATATGATTATGAACAAGTTTTTACCCTTCTGCACCCAAGTACGCAATTTGTGCACTTTCTGAGATCCTGTAAAGCCTTTGTGACCATCAGGGGTGTAAACAAACCTCTAGTTACTTCAACCTCTGCAGTTGTCTTTGAGCGAGCTGTGGGGGAACACTAATTTTGGAGAGTTAATTATGAGACTCAATATATTTTTGAATACTAATCACTCCCCTGTGCATGAAAGGGTTAAATAAAACCACAATTTTGTTCACGCTCAGTATTTCAGTTTAAACTAAATACTGTGAATATAGTCTAAACCAATTTGACCTAAAAATAATAAATTCTCACCTCAAGAGCATGTACTTCTTTGTAGAAATCTGCTTCCAATTTTGTATAGTCGAGCTGAATTTTTTTTAGCGCCTTCACTCGTCTCTTAACAGGTACAGGTAGGGACTGAAATCAAACAATGGCTTTAATATAACAGAAATGCAGTTTGTCAAGAGCAGAACTTACCTTGTCCATGGAGCCAAGCCACACAATATTAATCTAATTAAAACCAATCACAAAATTAATCTACTAATTAAGCCCTACCAACCCCTTCAAGACACGGACGGCCTTTTCACTTTATTCTGATTATACGAATGTTAATTGGTGGGTTGGTGATGATATAAATACAGACTATTTTCCCCAAATTAAGCTGGTATCACACTAATACTTTTTCCCTTAACACTGGTCTGGCAGTTTATAATTATGTATACAGTATTTTTTGTCTACTCAGAAATTTTTTGAAGATAAACTCTGGTGTGATAACAGCTTTAAAGAGGAACTGTAAGAGTCAGAGGGTCGAGACCTTTCCCAATTTCTTACACATATTCAATTAAGGGGGTAGAGGTTAGTTTTTGGTCTATTCATTTATATATAAGCAACACCCCCTATCAAGATAAATTTGTAAAATTGTTGATAGAAAAGTCCTCTTAAAATAAAGGCTCGCTCGCCAGGAAAAAATAGACATCTAAATGACACAAAGGGTCTTAAAAATCGCCACACTAATGGAGAAAGTCTTAAAATCTCAACTAATGAGGCTATACATACAGGAGAAGGTGGTCTAGAAAAGCAACTACCTCTCCCTTAATCCTGCACAAAATAATCCAAGGTTAGCCAGCAAACCTTTAAAATGACACCACATACTGTACTTAATGAAACTTACCAAAATAATTAATTGGATTCCTAAAATCTTTAAAAAAGCTCACCTTAAGTCTACACTCACCAGAAAGCTGCTGTAATACTTATACACTAAATCTATCCTATGATTATCACAAAAGATCACCCTGTAAATGATGGACGCCTTCGTGGCTATTTTCTCCTCAATTGGGTAGTTTCTTTTAGTTACATCCAAGAGCAACTAGGTACATTACTTTTTACAATCTGATTTACTTCTATTAAAAAACTGTGTACAGTATACATAAAGAGTATAATGGCAGCACCTACAGCTTGTTTCAGATACCTAAAACAGCAAGCACAAAGCATAGGAACATGGGTTACCTCAGTTCAATTGGTCAAAAGAATATAAAGCTCAAGTACAGAACTGTAGAAAAGGGGATCTTGCCTTATGAACTGGGTTATAATTAAGTGAACAGATGTGGAAGCCACCGGAAAATTAAATATTACAGTACTATTAATAAAGGAAAGCAAGCTATTATGATGATAGGCATTGTCAGGTATATGTTGTGAATATCACATCATCCTGCTTCAAATTTTCTATCCAAAAGGGATCATTCTAACTAACCTAACCTGATTTGATTCAATTATAAGATTTTTAAGTCCATCGTGGTCAAGTTTCAACTTAGGATTTTCAAAAATCTAAGATAGGGGTGGGGGAAAGTTTTAACCATATGTATTCTCATTGGGAAAAGCTGGTTCTAGTCTGCCTGGCAGATTCAGTGGTTGACCTAGCCACGAACTGGGTGGGCGGTACTTTTATGGCCTCTACCTGAGCAAACCTAATCCATAACAGTTGGCTCGCCAGTAAGATGCCTTACCGATGTTAGCATCCAGCTGGGTCAAAGGATAAAAATCAAGGCGAGACTAAAGTAAAAGGGCTTACCAGATATTTTTCTGGTGAAAATTGGTAATTTGAAATTATCCAGCCAATCCAATATCAGTAGCAGTATACCTTCATATAAGTTGGGGGCAAAAAGCATATGAGGATACCCATGTTCTCCATTATCTATCATAATAATAAACCAATAACATAATCTGTAGCTCAGAGCAACTGTGGCGAGGCAAAGGAGGCATGAACAAGACAAATCATATCCAGTAGTGAGTGAGGCCTTGCGTAAAACCACTCCTCAATTGTGCAATATTGTTCTGTATCAATGTTAGCAGAAATAAAAACACTAGTCTTCATTAGGACAAGTCTAGAAATCCACACACGCTCAGAACTTTAAAGAACTACAGGTCTCCCCTGATTAAAATGTAATACTTGCAAACAGAGTCAAACCAAAACTTGGATAAAGACAATATAAAGTAAAAACATATCAAAATCGCTATGTGGAAACAACGCTTACTAAAATAAAATTTATGAAATGAAAGAACACAATCCACCACATATGGTGTACATTGCGTTCCTGAAAACTTTCTTAAATTTAAAAAAAATCACATCGCAAACGTTAACGGGGTAAAGGAGGATGCGTTCTGGGACCAGCCAAAACCTAAACACACACAACTAAAATAATATCATAAATTGGGGCATCGGATAGTGAGGGAGACCTGTATTCAAGCTGCTATTTCTATAATTTGGGGAAGCCAAATAGTAAATGGGTGAGAAAATTGATAACCCGTTTGCTACAGCCCTCACCAAGTTCCGAGACACTAGTAGTCAATGTCTAGACTGGTCATAATAAATAATGCAGTAATCATAATATACTGTACATGCATCAATCTTACACTATAAGCTTTGTGTACCGTACAATCTATGCATCCCTTGCCATCATCCATGCTTTCAATAAATGTTCCAAGCTCTTAAGCCTAAATATATAAATCTAGCACTTACGTGAACCAACAGACTAAAAACCTTTTACAGTATACATAGCACATACATTATCTGTTGAAGAAAAAAATGGCTCATCACAAAAAATTAATCTTTATAAATTGTACCATCAAGAAACAATTTATTGAAATAAACAAGAATATATTTATATAGGAAAAGGTGCATTCCAAAATACAATAAATACAAGCAACAAATTACATGCGTGATAGTTTTAACCCATTATCTACGGGTGATGTCCATTTTATTATATTCTGGTTAAAGTTAGATCATTTTATTCAGTTTACAGAGGACCTCCAGTAATCATCAGGCTTCCAAACTATTCCACTTAACCCTTTTTACTGCCACAGATCCTTCTTAAACTCCACAAAATCATCTAAATATAGCAAGAATACAATTAAAAAGACGTCGCCGGTACAAGAGGGGTTAATGGACAAAACCTCCTCCCTACTTGTGTCTCAAATGCATCCATGTACTAATGAACATATACCTACACTAAATTATTCTGACCCACATTCCAGATCAGAAAGTCAAAGGAGTACTTTTAATCTGCCTCAATGTTTATTTTGCAAGTTTTAAATTTCAATTATTTTGTCGGGCTAACTTTTGAAAAGGGAGGACATTTTGTTGTTCACATGTGCATGGAATAATGATACAAATTTGCTCGTTAAAAAGTGCAGGCATAAAAATTAAAACAAATTGTGCTAACTACTGTATATCAAAGTAAAATGAAAATATTTCATGATTGTTGTTGTTGTTCCCCAAGCTGTCTGACCGGTATCAAACCCCTGGAAATTTACACAAATGAAACAGACCTACCCCGTGTATGTAAGAATATTTATATAAACTATACAAATGTATGTCTGATACTTTGCTTCCACAGGAAGTTCCCCATAATGGATGGGCATGGTAGAAACCACCTCAGAGATATGCTCCCACTTCACTCTAGTGCACATTATAACAATTAGCACTTAAAGAGCAGACAGAGTAGTCCCTAACCTGAACAGATTAAAGATAATCCTAACTATGCTAGTCAGCAATATCATCTTTTTAAACAGAACCAGTTTTAATAACCATGCCACAATTCTCATAAGACTGTATATTGTCTGCTCTGTAGATACAGTACAGTAATTTATGTAACAAATGGTTACTGTTTTTGTTTAACTTACGGCTTCCTGCATTTGTACGAAGGTCAAGATTGACTTCAAATCAAACCACCCAAACTCCAAAAACTAAAATATTCTCCTAACATCTGTTGATACCTACTGTTCCAGCGACGGACGTTGGCCGTCATTAAAAAAAAAAAAAAAAAAAAAAAAAAAAAAAAGAGAGAGAGAGGGTCACTCTCCAGTACCAGCGACGGACGACAGTAATATGCGGTCCTTGTACCGAGCGGTACCTGGCACCATGACTTTTAAACACTACTTTGAGAACTCGGCAACATTTCTCAGTGTTTATCTAAGGTCCCACGGGTGAGATGGCTCGGTACTCTTCCAGCTTTCGGGGTGAGAGGATGCCCTCTCTCGACTTTGAAGCCATTTTGGCCACAATGCTTGGTACTGGAGGCTACATTTATAGTAATACCCTTTGGTACAATAGGGGTTAATCATAAAATATCCTAAAAGCTGTTGGTTATAAAATATTCTAAAATCTGTTGATCATAAAATATTTTCAAGCGTGTAAAAGCAAGTGCATGATTACTGTCAAAAGCCGTGCAAATAAAGCCAACTACTTACAACATGCAGTGAGAGGCAGCCACAAAGGTCATGTTAGCAATGCCTTAGCTGGAGAACAAAAAGGAAAATCCCTTTCATGTATTTCTTGGGGGTCTATAAAGAAGTATTTAAGAATGAGTCTGGTAAAACACTCAAACAAACTTGATCCACCGAAAGTACTTCATGTCCACACATTTACAGGGTTGATACTTCATTTTAATATTATACAATATCTCATTAATATCATAAATAATGTACAATGTTACTTTATGATTAAGCTTAAATATATTTACATGAATTATTTGATTCTATACATCTTTAAAGCAAGCTTACGTATCTAAAATTGTAATTACGGTACTAACTCCCAACGGCTATTTCCAGGTTTAAGTATCTTATTACGGATGATGATAATAATAAGCATGTTACTTATTTCTCACAAGACTAATATTATTCCTCACAGTACCAGAAACTCAACTTTTCTTCAAATGGGCAGACAAATTCTAAAATATGAGAACTTCAGGTCTAATACATTTCCCTTTTCAATTACTGTAAGATGTTTTTTAAGATAAATTAAACACTATGCATACTATACACAATAGAAATAACCTGTTCATACCTGTAGTTTTGGAAGCTTGTCCAAATGGTGAGAGTAGATTAAAAGCAAGTTCAAACATATTTAAAGGTTTTGAACAAATATTCCAAAAAAGAACTTTGAATCTCACTAAAATATAGTAAAGCAATTTGTATAACTGTAAATGTAAACTATAAACACTATTTTGTTGCTTCACTTTAGTAACTATATTAAATAATTTGTGCCTTCCCAATAGGCGCATTCATAGCAGCCGCATGTTCGATATTTCTTGTCCAATTCATTTAACTGGTAGATATAGGCCATAGCGGAGAATCCAAATATCTTGACATTTAAAATCCTTAAAATTTCTACCTGGCATCATTGAGCAAATGTAAGCTTTTGAACAGCATATATGCCTCATTAAATGACACTAATCAGAAAACTAATACAAAATCCTATCTATGATCTAGGATACTGTATTTAGGTATATTATATTTTTTTTCCAGCTGAGAGTAAACTGTTCTCTCTCTCTCTCTCCATCCTGATTATTCTACTATTACCATGATTTTGTAGCAAAATCTATTGCTAATTATTAAAACTTGACAATAATATGCCGCAGATATAGCATCATCATATTTTTGCAGTAAGAATTGAGAAATCCGATGCAAACTGATTCAATTTATCATCAGCTGGAAAGAACAAAAAATAAGAGTATAGGCAGGTCCCTATAAAGGCTTCATATCACTGTACACCCAGACCCCCACTATATGGCTCAGTCAATAAGGGTCTCTTGAGAATTATATCTATGGCCTATATAGCAAAACTGTACAGTAGTTATTAATTAATTTAACAAGCAATAGTTTACTCATTATAGCCGCATTATCACCAGGCATTATTTCAACGAACTATGTAATAACGATCATATATAATAAAAATTGGCAGATTAATGTTTGACTAAAGAAACTCAAAATTAAGCTGTATTTTGATGAAAAAAATAATCTCCAAGGAATTTGAATATTCATATTAATAACTGCATCAAGAAACTTGCTTCCTTTAAAAAAATCAAATAAATCATTTCCTTATTGCAAATACAATTGTATCAAATTCCTCTCAACCCTGTATCTTACACTAATGTAACCCGAGGGAGTGCCAAGGAAGCGACGAAGTTTGGTCTGAAGGGCAGCCAGCACCTGAGGGTCCTTCATCAGTTTGTCGACCAGTTCCTTGCGTTCACCACCCTCACCCTCCTCCTCCACATCATCAACTTCCTCCTCAGACATATCCTCCTCGGCGGGAGCTGTGGTGGTGCCCTTCTCTGGATCTGCCATGGCTTACTATTTTGATGATTTGGTTCTGGGGTAACAAAAAGGGAACTGGTTAGAATGATATATATAAACTAAAATTTCTTTCTCTACAACTGCAAATGTTTTCATGATTTTGATCGCTTCAAGCAAAGTTAAAACCATAACTATTCCACCAACAGAGAGCTGCGGAGGGTACTTAGAAAAAGTGGGACCAGTTTCTATCTGATCTCAAATGCTTAAACTTAACCAATGAGGCAACGCAGAAGAGGGCTGCAGCACGAAAACAAATCTGTGGCATGGACCCTATTTTTGTATATTCTATTTTTTGTATACATACTAGTACAGCATAGGTATCTTTAGCAAAAATGCCTACTGTAAATACACCAACAAATTCCAATATCCCATATGGCGGTTTGTGTATGTATATACGCAGGCACATATCCAATAGATGAAGGTGGCTGAGACAAAGGGTCCGGGACCACTTTTGTGTTCCCTCGCGCCTTTCTCGGCTTCGTCCAGTAGGTGAATTAATTACAAGGGGAGGAGGATTCCTAGCCCCCCCTGCCCCCAGATGTGGCGTTTTGTAATACAGTGAGTCCCCAGATGTGGCATTTTGTTGTTGTTGTTGTTGTTCCCTAAGCTGCCTGGTCGAACAGGCATTTTGTAATACTGTACAGTAAGTAAAAAAAACACTGTGGCGAAATTAATCCAGGCTTGACCAAGAGATTAAAAAGTATTCTTATCTGTATTAACCATTGCTTACACTTCAATGATCATGAACCAAGGAAAATTAAGTGGGCTACAATAAAACTATACTTTTTACATCAACTACCTTTTGTGTACAGTACTGTACAGCAGGATGACAAACATATGGTGCCAGTAACACCTGTGAGGGAGGGAGGGAGGGAGGGAGGGAGGGAGGTAGGTAGGTGTCAATATTTTTCCTCTGCTGTTGTTTCATGTGTTTCAATTACCAGTATTTGAGAAATCCACTAAAAATAATGCCTACAATCAGTGGTGATCCTAGATTCGCTGAAGATGAAGTAATCATTTTTAGAATAGATATGATCACCTAGGAGTGTCAAACGAATGCAGAGTTCATTATTTATAGTCTATTATTGTATTTGTAAAGATAAAATTATGGTTTATATTTCAAAATATGTTCTTGAAGTGATAGTGACCCAAACAATGTTATTTCACGTTGATTTTTAGGCATTCCTTCTAATTTTCATTCTAGTCTTCAAACAAAATTTATCCAGTTTGACACCCTTCATCGGAATGGGAGAACAGAACTATGAATTCCTAGCTACTGACACTTTGTATCTAGCATGAGCACAACATTTCTGTTCCAACAACTGACCACTTGCGATTTTCAACCTATATGGAAGTTGGTGCTGTAAACATGGTCACTAAGCATTTCTGGCTGAGAAGTTTGTTTAAAGAATTTATATATGCATTACATAAAGATTTTAACTGGAAATTCTACCAAATATGTACAAGTCCAACTCCCTTATAACACAAAACTCAGAAGTGGTCAATTGAGCAATCGATCATCAGAATTAATATTAAATTAAAATCATATACTGTAGGCCCTACACTAGATAACATGTCCACCCTTTACAGTGAATGTGATAGGCCTCTCACATCAATTGATCTGATCCAATTCCTTTGAAATACTGTACCGTACCGGTATCAAATAATGCATACCAAAAAAACAGCTTGGCAAAACAAGCAAGATACTAAATGTTCAATTCTGTAGTGTGTGTGTGTAAATAAATTAGTTTGCATTAAATAGTGATAATTTGATATATTACTTCACTGTTCACAACCCTGCATTAAGAATATTACATAGGATAATTGCAAAGCAAAATGTTCTTAGCTATACTGATAAAGATTAGGAGTTATGCATATGTTAAAAGCAGTGGTGGTAGGCTAATTCATCCACCAACCTGCTTCACCCTTAGGTAACCAGTATTTAATTAACCCATTGGCTGCGGGGACCGCTCTGGAACGCCAATGCAATTTATAGGCACTTAAAGCCTGTGGAGACGAGTCCAAGTGAACTGGAGCGTGACAGGCCTCCGTCCGTTCTCCAGCCAGGCGGCCGCGGCACTGAGGGATATCAGCCATGTCTCACTAGACATGCAGCGCTGCCAAAGGCAAATGTAGCGCGATATTCGCTCAGTATTAGCGAATATTTGCCAATGTCTATGGTAGTGCTGTGGATGAACATTGCGCTACGAAGCTCATTCTGAAGCAATTTTCTTCTAGTTTTTGGCTGAATACATATATACATACTGTACAATGGTTTAAGGTAATTTTTCCATTACATGAAATGTAACAGCTCAGACACTTGCTCAATCATTCAGGAGTGCCTGAATAAGCAGTAATATAGTGGAAATATGCCCGCACCGTAAGTGTTAACTTGTCTCCCCTAGATGGGTTGCCGACCAAGACTAACGAGTTCCATCCACCCGGGAAACACTCCTCTTTAATGGGTACGTATGCAAATAAGGGATACAGGAAGTTTTATCACCAGCCCAATTTGTCACTACCTTTTACACCAAATTCATTACCGCGGTCTCAGGAGTTACGTCACTATACCAACCATACCTAGATATTAAGTCAGTGAAAGTAGGTTAGCCTAAATTGAACCAGATGCGGAAATACACATACGACTACCAGGCTAAGTGGAGTAAATTTATTAATCTTGTGATAACATGTCTGCCTCGTAACCCAAGGGTTCCGCGTTCGATTCCCGCCCTGGGTGCAGATTTTCGGAGGCTATTTTCAGCATCTAACGAAGTTTAAGTGTGCTTGTAAAATTGTCAAGATGGTTGAAAGCAAGATCGAAGCTCCATAACCCTCCTTATGAGTATAGTGTAAAAAACAAATCCTACATAGCCATCATAATTTCAAGGGCTTTGGACTTATTATATAGGCCTATTTTAATAAACAGATGAAAGCTGACTTAATTAAAATATGGGATGGTTTGCAAGAGTTATTGCTATGACATAAGTTTTGCTTTATCGTCAGTCTTATCAAGGGCTTTGGACTTATATATAGGCCTATTTTAATAAACAGATGAAAGCTGACTTAATTAAAATATGGGATGGTTTGCAAGAGTTATTGCTATGACATAAGTTTTGCTTTATCGTCAGTCTTAGAGTAAATTTCTCGCTCTCTTGTTGTGATCTCCGGACCACCACTGACATCTAAATCGTTGGTGCTGTGTCTGTTAAATCATCAGTACAGTAGTGTTATACAGTAATATATCTGGACAATATTACCAGACAGAAGTTCCGCCTTCCTTAACCCATTCAGCACGATGACTTAGTTTTTATCATATTCTGGTTACTGTACCGTTAACTTTTTCTTTCACTTATAATCTACCTCTAGCAGTCAAAGGGGTACATACAATCTCAATAAACCCTATGAATAATATAAGGCCTTCAATAACTGCATAAAAATTTCCAATTGTAGCCAGAATCAAAGGTAAAAAGACTGTGCTGAAGGGGTTAACCCATTCAGTACTGGTAATGTCCTTTTAACTTTTTCTCTGGCTACTATTAGACTATTTTATTAATTTTATAAAAGGCCTCCAGTATGTTATATGTGCGATTAGTTTGCTTGGGAAACAGATTAACTTGCTCATGTAGTAATGTACACCCTATGTGGTGGATTGTGTTCTTTTATTTAATAATTTTAATTTTAGTAAGCGTTGTTTCCACATAACGATTTTGATAATTTAATTTGACTTTATATTGTCCTTGTCCCAATTTTGGTTTGTTTAGTTTGCAAGTTTTAAATTTTAATTAATTAACAGGCTTCGAACTATCTCACTTCACCCTTTTTACCGCTGCAAAGTCTGCTTAACACTACCCGCCTTCTAAATGACAGGACTAGGATCCCGGGGATCTTAATAGGCCTAGGCCTATCTTTATTTTAACTGCTAGAGAATTCACACACATCTCAAAATGTAGCCCTTACTAGTATCTGTAGGCTGGTGTTGAGCAGAGGTCTCTAGGTCAACTGGTTCAGTTGTGATGACTATTTACGTGGAGAGTTTTGATGCAGTCTTAGCTTATCGGACATTTACAGACACTAATTTCATCCTAGCAGACAACAACGATCAGACTTCTTGTTTTAGAAGTGGCGCGTCGCTCCGACCGGCTTTGTTTACAAACGTTTCGACGCACGGCTTTCAAACCACGCTTAATAGGCTTTCAAGTAGGCCTTATAATTAAGGTCGAGTGTGAGAAGGATCTGCCTTGTGTGGGCCAATCGGCTTTCTTTAGACTTCCATTGCTAATGTTCTTAAGCTTACAGATTTCAAAAGGACACCCGGGCTCCTGCTCTTCGCAAGGGGTGTCATTTTAAAATGCTGCCCAGGCGGGAAGGGTTAAGCTGCAATAAATGCAGAACTTCTGCTTATAAAAATTCATTTATCCCTAGAACTACTACTCTTTGGAATTCACTTCGCTGCCACTGACAAAGTCTGTGGGAAAACAAAGGGTCACCCCAGGAATAAGACCTCTTGGTGGTGGAACGATGAGGTAGAACATGCTGTGTAAGAGAAAAGGAGATGCTTCAAAGCATGGAAGAAAGGAGGCAGCAGGGAGGAATACCAGGCAGCTAAACGAACTGCCAAAAGAGTTATTTACAATGCTAAAAATCGCATTAAGGACCTGGTCCTCGAACAAGTGTGTAACACTGACAATCCCAATGGGATCTTCAACCTAGCTAGGCGAGTTAAAAATGACAGTAGGGATATTATAGGTGAACAGTGTGTTAGAGATGATAATCGGAAGATTGTGTATGCAGAAAATGAAATCAAAGAAGCATGGAAGGTACACTATGAACAATTGCTAAATGTAGAGTTTGAATGGGATAAGGAACAGCTTAGTATCGAAAAACCAATATCTGGGCCCCCTCCTTTGATAGCACCAGCTGTAGTGAGCGACGCAATCAATAAAATGAAGGACGGTAAAGCTCCAGGTTGCTCCGACATTGTCGCTGAGATGATAAAAGCCTCAGGGGAGATTGGTGTAAACTTAGTCACTGAGTTGATAAACACCATTATTAAAATCTATGAGAAAATCCCAGAGGATTGGCTCAAAAGTGTAATAGTAAATATATACAAAGGAAAAGGGGATGCGCTAGATAGAGGAAATTATAGGGGCCTGAAAATGCTTGACCAAATCATGAAGGTCTGTGAGAGAGTCCTTGAGGGTTTGATCAGGCAAAGCATCTCTATTGATGATATGCAGTTTGGTTTTATGCCAGGACGTGGTACAACCGATGCTATCTTCATAGTCAGGCAGATACAGGAAAGATACTTACTAAAAGGCAGGGATCTTTACTTTGTGTTTGTGGACCTGGAGAAGGCCTTTGATAGGGTACCTAGAGATGTTGTACAGTGGGCTATGAGTTAACTTGGTGTGGAAGAGTGGCTGGTGCGTGTGATAATGAAGATGTATGAGGATTCGCGAAGTTCGGTGAGGGTGAAGGGTGTACCGAGTGATGAGTTCGCAGTCCGTGTTGGAGTCCATCAGGGTTCAGTGTTAAGCCCCCTCCTCTTTATTATGGTCTTGGAGGCGCTGTCTAGAATTTTTAGAGGCGGACTCCCGTTGGAACTGTTTTATGCAGACGATTTAGTCCTAATAGCTGACAGTATGCAGGATGCTGAGGCCAAATTCAGAGAGTGGAGAGAGGGCATGGCGAGCAAGGGTTTAAGTCAATATTAACAAAACCAAGGTTATGCATTGTAGTTTGAGACGAGGCAATGTGGAAAAGAGCGGTGCATACCCATGTGCAGTGTGTGGAAAGGGAGTGGGCGTTAACTCAATTCAATGTAGCATCTGTCGATGTTGGGTACACCATGGGAGTAAGCGCTGTAGTAGAATAAAGGGGCCCCTGCCGAAGGATAAGTCAGAAATAGAGAAATTTGAGTGCGTAGTGTGCAAAGGCGAGCTTGTGTTAAGTGATGATCCTGTGGCTGTGAATTTTGGAAATGAGTCTTTGGAGCTGGTGAACAAGTTTTGTTACCTAGGAGATACCATCTCTGCCGGTGGTGGGGCTGAGGCTGCCACTGTTGCTAGAATTAGGTGTGGCTGGGGGAAGTTCAGAGAATTGATGCCAATCCTGACCATGAAAAGAATGCCTCTCCCCCTGAAGGGAAAGGTGTATGCCTCATGTGTTAGAAGTGCAATGATGTATGCCTCAGAAACATGGGCCGTTAAAGTAGAGGATGTCAACAGAATGGAGCGTAATGAGATGAGAATGGTGAGATGGATGTGTGGGGCCAGGCTACAGGATAGAATAACAAATGTTGAGCTGAGGAGACGTTTAGGTATAGAGTATTAGCGAGGTGATGCGTACAAGTAGACTGGGATGGTATGGACATGTGGAGAGAATGTATGAACAAAATTGGGTGAAAAAATGCAGGTCTGATTGTGGAGGGAGCTGCACCAAGGGGTGGACCGAGGAAGACCTGGGATCGGACTATACGCGCCGATCTCAAATCCAAGAACTTGACAAGTGAAGCAGCCCTTAACAGGGTTGCCTGGAATGCCGCCATTAGGACAAGAGACTGAAACTGCACTTATGTGTGGAACACTCAGTCTTAAAATGTTATGTATGTACTTCCCTCGAGTTGCTTTCCACAAACTTACAATCTACAAAAGTTTAAATCCAGTTGTTACAAACATTTTATGAATGGAGGATGCCTTTAGGCACATGGACCTTTTTGTTTTATCTGTGTTTTTCCTTCCTCCGTTCATTGTCTCTTAAAAAAAAAATAAACAAAAATAAAGTTTAAATAAAATTGAAAAGACGTCGCCGGTACAGGAGTTAACCCTTTCACGCACATGATGCGATTTGAGCCTATTCTGGGATACTTAAAAGCTTTTGTGACCATCAGGGGTTTTAGAAACATTTAGTTTCGTTATGTCAACCTCTGCAGTAGAGTTAGCTGTGGGTAGAAAACTAATTTTGGAGAGGTAATTTTAAGATAGAGAACTATTTTGGAATGTAATTTTAAGATAGAGAGAACTATTTTGGAATGCTAATCGGCAACACCCGCGTCCATAGGATAGCGAGAGTGTTAAGATGTCTGGATAGGTTTCTACAGTATAGTGCCTCCATTTGTAAACAGCCTGCTGTTTAGGACCGACTTCATTGCCATATCCAGAGCATGGGTACCGGTACTTAATGAGGTACCAATAGTGTCAAATTGGGGCAATTTTGTTTGGGCGCTGGAATGAATATGAGAAGGAATATTAGAAACTAACATGAAATAGCATTGTTTTGGCAATTTTATCACTTCCAAAGAATTAACTTTGCTTTCATTTGACACCCTGATTATATAGTTGAGTATTGTTGAGGTGTTAGTTGATCCATTTACTCAGATTACACTAAGCTAGCACAGTAAATTCTCTGTTATATCCAACCGCCGAATATCCAAAGTTTCTGCTCAACCCTCTCACATTCTTGACGCAATTTTTGAGCCTATTAGGGATACTTTAAAGCCTTTGTTACCATCAGGGGTATTTAGAAACCTGTAGTTTAGTTACTTCAACCTCTGCAGTTGTCTTTGAGTTAGCTGTGGGCAGAAAACTAATTTTGGAGAGGTAATTATAAGAGTGAGAGAACTATTTATTATTGTTAATCTGGCAACCTCTGCGTCATAAAAACATAAAAGGGTTAACCGAATGAAGTGTCATACCAATAGGTTAGTGCCAAGTTCACTTAATCACATGATTTTGAATCTCAACCGAATTCCCATGCACTCCCAAATGCCGCAAGAAACGTCAACAGTACGGTAGCCCTTGTGGAACTTATCACAGGCAACCAGTTAGTTCTGCAATATATGTGTCATCTGGCCATAAATATGGTTCCCAAACAGAAGCAAGGACACTGGGAAAATATGATACCTGTGTTAAACGCTGAAGATGGATCTGCGCGGTCGATCAATAGTGCTGCACCCGAGACTAATCAACTGTGAGCGCACAAATCGATGGTTTTCCCTGCGCTAAGGATGGATTTACAGTAAGTCTTATATTTGAACCGAATAAAGGAAATATGGTATGCTCATTGGTTAAGTTTTAAGATAAGTAATAGCCTAGGCATAGTAGTAAAGTCAAATCTAGTTTCATATAGTTTTAAAAGATGCTGTAGTTCAATATTACAAAGGTTCATATACATATTATGGAATTGGCTTCACATTTAGCCAGGGGAGAGCTTTCACAACGAGCAGTAAGGTTTGAGACGACTCGAGAAAAGCGCTATAACGTTCCGACCCAAAAAGTTCTCCATATCAATAGTGGAAGTAATGTATTGTTCCTGTAGTGGAGTGGATGACTGAAATTTAATGGTATCCTGTGACAGATGTTCCGTTTCGTATCATGGGAGATGTGTGTCCGTCACAGAATCGCCATCAGATTAATGGTTTTGCAATAGATGTTCATAATTTGTATAAATGATGTTAATGTGTCAATTTCCTTAGCTGTTAATGAGGCGTATTTACATAAATGATGTTAATGTGTCAATTTCCTTAGCTGTTAATGAGGCGTATTTACAAACTGTTTGCCAATGATTATTTTTCAATATGGTTCATAATTTCCTGAGTGCAGGAAAAAACATCAATTGTCAGTGCAACAATCTATCAATTTGTGCGCTCACAGTCGATCAGTCTCGGGTGCAACGCTAACATCGATCGTGCAAATCCATCCTCAGCGTGTTACACTTTTATGCAAAAGGCTCCAGGAAGGCATAAGGAAACACGCTGATGAGAGCTCTGTGGGAAAGCCTGACAGTGGCCATGTCCTTAGTTAGGGACTCAGGGCTGTTCGGCCAGGCAGCTTAGGATATGACAACATCGGAAACCACAATCTATGACATGAATCTGAAAGACAAACTTCTATCTTATGTTGTCAAGACCGCCGAGGAAAGACCCTTTTCGTCCTGCTATGTTACCTGCCCTTGAATGACAAGGTTAAATTTATAAGAGTGGTTTCTGGGTAAGAGGTTGGAGGGATGTGCCATCACTGGCACTCTACTCTTAGAGAAGCCCAAAGACTTTCATTAACAAATTGGCCTAGATCGCCATGCAACTTCAGTGAGGGCTGGCTTTCGAGGTTTTAATCTCGTCATCGTATCCGCCGTCTCTATGTGTGGTGAGCGACATTTAGCTAATAAGAGGCTACTAACGACTACAGCAACTTAAAAGTCTGTGCAAAGATCACAGGCTTTCACAAGAGTTTATCTACAATGCTGATGAGATGGGCCTATTTTTTCACATGATACAGACTTAAACTCTAGCAGAGCTTAATAAAAAGATTGCAGCTGGATTTTAGAAAAACAAAGGCCATCTGAGTATTTTAGCCTGTGCAAATGGCAGGCACCCACAAGCATGAACTTCTGTCTGCCAATTGCCAAGGCTAGGAACCCAAGGGCCTTCAAGGGAGTCTTACAGATGCATTTGCCGTGAATGAATCACCTGCATATGCCAAGGCAACTTTGACAGAACATTATCATATTCAATATTTAGCTTGTATCTGTTCCAGGGATGGAGTATTCGTATTTGAATGCATTCGAATACAATAATTCAGGGTATTCATACTCTTATTCAAATTCTTACAAATACTGTACAAGTAAAAGTATTTGTATTCGTATTCGAATATTCGAATAAATTATTTGTATTCGTATAATCATATAGCGAAAGAGAGAGAGCAGTTATCATTCGTATCTCGTCAGTATCAAGAATTTGATACCTAGTACCTACGGTACCATATATCTAGTTCCTACACTAATATTGGTTGATATCCCAGTATTGAATACTGTACAGGTAGTGCCTGTTATCAGTCGTAAAATAGTTAACCATTACCACACTTAGCTACAGTAAAAATGCTAATTAATTTTACGAAAAGTATTCATGAATGCATTTATGAATACTTTCATTAAAGTATTTGCATTCATATTCGACGAGACAATATTTCCTTGTATTCGTAGAAATTTAAATTATGTATCCAAGCGGCTCGCTTGGTGTAGTGACTAGCGTCTCGGACTTCCACCCAGAAGGCCCGGGTTCGCGCCCACGCTCGGCGCATTAAAGATTTTTCACAAGCACTGAGTCGTTACCATCCCTCATGAGCAAAGGGATGGGGTAGTAGTACAGGACCCCAATGGAAATACGCCTAATCGGCCTTATTGAGCTATCCTTAGCATGCGCTAGCTTTAAGAACTATTATTATTATTATTATTATTATTTGAATACTGAACTCGTGTATTCACTCCATCCCTGATCTGTTCACGACCACACATTGGTGAGTGAGGGTGCATGTGGAATATTACTGTACTGTTGGAATGGCTGTGAATGTAGTACCTATGTAACCATTGTAACCAGCTCAATGATGGTGATCAAGTAATATACAGCGGTGTTTTATCATTAAAACCACCGGAATATTAGTATTGGTAATTTACTAATTGTCCAACAATTGTGAGATATGGCCCGCAACAAGGCCATAAGATACATGATGGGATGAGGGGGGGGTTGTCCCCCCTCACCCCATCATCTACGTTACCAGTAAGGGGCCTAATTAGGGCGAGACCCCACAATTTTGGCTAAGTACAGAATAATGGTGCCGGCGCCGTCTCTGCACGGTGATATTAGCTTTTACAGTGCTTTTAATAGCGATTTCAAACTCCATTTTGTAATTTTGTGACATGCAAATTCCTGAACTGATCTAGCATATACTGCATTGCCTGTGTTGTATGCATCTCAATGTGCACCTGGCATTAGTAAGCTATAGGCTAATGGCAATAAGTGGCCTGCACCCTACTCTACGAAGTGTTAGGCTAGTTGGACAATGTGACTCTTAACCAGTAGGCCTAGCCGGTTTCCTAATGATTATATGCAATGATATACACATGGAACTATTCATTCACATAACCACAACACAGGGTTTGAAACTTTTTCCGGTTAAGGTCGTGTCACCAATTCAGGTACCTCGATAATTAAGTCATATATTCTTATATATGTGCTGAGCTGGTATGGTCATGTTGAACGAATGGAAGAAGAAAGGCTCACACAGAGAATATGTGAGTCAGATACAAGGAAATATAGAAGGGCAGGAAGATTCCCATGGAGATGGAAACTAAGACAAGCTTTGGATAATGCTCCCTACTGTTTAAATATATGAAGATTTCAATAAATCCCCCTATAACGTTGGTAATTTAATTGATATCTTTCTTATACCCCCTACATATGATTCAGAAAGCCTTCAGCTTTGCATATACTGTATATGCATATTTCGTACCTAGGCCACATAATACGTAATTCGAATACTTACCAAAGTCGATTTAAGGCCATCCGAATTGTCTCAATATTATCCTATTTTCACCAATTTAAGCAGCTCCTCGTTGTCATACAAGATGTTCAGTTATTCACAATTGTAAATCATGTGTGGAAATGCTGATACTGAAGCTACATTCTCCATATTAGCCTGAAATATGACGAGACCGAAAGTCCGCCATCTTTATTCACTGAATTAGAATGACTGGTTTGATAGTTCTAAAACTCCTTACATTATTCTTCGATTATACACTTACACTTTGTTACACTTTGTTGTATTCCGTCCGTTAGTGACACAGTTGAGCTGGGGCTCCACTGCGACCAGGCAGCTCCCTTTCTTCCACTCTGCATTCCAGAAGTCGGTTGGAGTTGGTGCTGGGGTATCCTGGTATTGGTGGCCGGTCCGGTATTTTGGCCAGCCACATGTCCAAGTGTTTCTTGCAGGTGTTTGGAGACACCCCGGTCATGTTCCTGAGAGGGGCTGGTATACAGTTGAACAGTCTGGTTCCATTGTATGCAAAGCTGTGATGGATCAGGGATTTGATTTTTGTTGTTGATCCCGGCGTAGTCCTCACATAGCACAGCCTCCCTCGCCTTTGGTGTAGAGTCTCTTGGATGCTTGGATTTGGTACCTTTTTTTCCAAAATCTTCCAGACGTAGATGATGATGTATCTCTCCCTACGTCTTTGAAGTGAGTACAGCTGCAGCTCCTCGAGTCTCTCCCAGTAGTTAAAGTGTTGAAACCCATGGATTTTACTGGTGAATGTCCTTTGGGTGGCTTCAATTTCCGTTATTTCTCCTACTTTTTGGGGAGACCAGAGCTGAGAGCAGTACTCCAGTCGTGGTAGGACCAGCGACTTCCACAGTGTTAACATACACCTCTCATTTCTTGTGTGGAAGGTTCTCAGGATCCAGCCTGCTATTTGTTTTGCTGTTGTTGTGGCTTTGGTAATATGCTGGGAAAAAGTGGCGTCACTGCTCATATTTACTCCCAAGTCCTTCACTGTCTCCTTGGCGGTAATTTCTTGCTGTCCACTTTTGTAGTTGGTGTAGTTTTGTAGTGCTCTCTTGTTTCCCGTACCTTAGAAGCTCGAACTTGTCTCCGTTTAGGGCCATGTTGTTTTCTTCTGCCCACTTCAGGATTTTGTCCAAGTCTTGTTGTAGTAGCTGTGCATCATGTTGTGAGGTGATTTTCTTCATGAGTCTGGTGTCGTCTGCAAACGATGAGGCTGTTGAGTGTTCCAGGTCCCTGTCGATGTCTCCTATCATGATGAGGAATAGGAGAGGTCCCAGTACTGATCCTTGTGGTACTCCGCTGATGACCCCACCTGCTTCTGATAGGCTTCCTTGAACCGTGACTCTTTGTTTTCTGTTGGTGATGAAACTGTGGAGCCATCTTCCAAGGTCTCCCCCTATTCCCAGTGATTTGAGTTTATGTAGAAGGATCCCATGGTCCACCTTGTCAAAAGCTTTGGCGAAATCTAGATATATGACGTCTAAATTTTCTCCGTCTTGAATATCCTGTAGGATTTTGTCGTAGTGTGATAGTAGTTGTGAAAGGCAGGAGCGGCCTTGTCTAAAGCCATGTTGACCCTCGTTGAATGCCTCGTTATCTTCCAGGTAGCTGACCATCTTAGCTCGTATTGTTCTTTCTATGATTTTAATAAGATGTGACGTCAGCACCACTGGTCTGTAATTTTTGGCTATGCCTTTACTACCCCCTTTATGTATTGGTGTGACGGTACCTTCTTTTAGGGATTGTGGTACATATCCCGTTTGGAGGGACTTGCTCCACAGCAGTTTTAGAGGCAAGGCTAGCTGATGTTTGCAGTTTTTTAGCAGTTGGGCATGAAAGCCGTCTGGTCCTGCCGCAGAGTTTGGTCCAATCTTGTCGATGGCTGCTATTATGTCCTCTGTTGATACTGTTACCGAGGAGAGTTGATGTGGTGTCCCAGGAGCGTTGTCAAAGAAGGTTGTTGCATTATCGATTTTCTTGTCTTCATTTGGCGGGCTGAAGACACTTTCGTACTGCTGTTTGAGTATCTTGGCCATTTCGGTTGGGTCACTCTCAAGTTCGTCCGTAGATTTTGAAAGTGGTCCTATTGTTGGTGTTCCTGAGTCTCCTTTTTGCGTATGCATAGAAGAATTTGCTATTTACTCTTATGTTTGCAACTGCTTGGAGTTCTTCACGTGTTCTTTGCTCTTGGTGTGACTGGATGAGTTTTCGTTCAACTTCATCGAGCTCTTCTTGTAGTTTGGTGATAGTGTGCGCATGGCTGGTCTTCCTTTGCTTGGCTCTCAAGTACGTCCTTTTCTTCATTAGTATTTTTCTATCTCTGGGAATTAGTTTAACCTGCTTCCTGCTTGATTTGGGTGGTATGATGTTTTTACAGGTCTCCAGGCATTGTTTCTGGAGGATACTGAGAGTTTCGTCGACGTTTTTATCTTCGAATAGTGCCCTCCAATCAGTTACTGCCAGTTCTTCTCTCAGTATGTCCCAGTCTATATCTTTGCTGTAGAAGTTGAGATCTTTCAGAGAGGTGCAGGGGATTTGGCTTGATTCCTGTTGACATCTTCTTGGTGGTGTGGCTGGTGTGGGGGTTCTAACTTTGATGAGGCTGTGGTCGGACATTATAGTTTTTACAGTTTCGTACGAGTGTACCAGGTCGAAGTTGTTGCCAAATAGTAAGTCCAGTGTGTTGTTCTGAGTCAGTTATGGGATCACTTGAGTTTAGTGAAGGCTCTCCCAGACAACCAGTCCGCATATAGAAGACTTTACTCTACGGAAACCACGATGTGCTCTGTGATTAATGATTTACTCGTGCAAATGGACAACGCGAAGTGTGGAATCTTAATTTTGTTGGACTTGAGTGCCGCGTTCGATACAGTGGTGCATAGCTTACTAATAGAAGACTGTAAAGCTATTGGTATTGATGGTAATGCGCTGGAATACCTTCAAAGTTACCTTACTAACAGAACTTATTGTGTGCAAATAAGTAATAAATTCTCAGAGATGAAGCATCTAGAGAGGGGTGTCCCTCAAGGGAGTGTTCTTGGACCAATTCTATTCTGTATATATACAATTGCACTATCTAGCATATTAATGAAACATGGAGTGAAATTCAAACTGTTTGCGGATGACACCCAATTCTATCTGGCACTAAGTGATGTGGTGAATGTTGAGAAGATTAGTGGTTTACTAAAAGACATTGGGAAGTGGATGGAGTCAAAGCAACTGAAATTAAATGAAAATAAAACTGAATGCCTATTAGTAGGCAGACGGGTGAACCTTGAGAGACTGGGCGTGCAAAGCCTCAATATCAATGATATTGTGATGACTGAGTAGTGTGGTGAAGGATTTGGGAGTTTTGGTTGATAGTGAACTGTCATTTAAAAACCAGATTAATCAAACAGTGCGAATCTCTGCGTATCATCTGAGGAATATTGCTTTTGTGAGAAAATATCTGGATATTAATACAACCAAAATGTTGATCCACAATCATGTAATTAGTAAATTAGACTATTGTAATTCTCTATATTATCGACTACCAAATTACTTGCTACGAAAACTACAACTTATAATGAATAGAGCAGCAAGATTAATAAAGAGTTTACCATTCCGTGCGAGTATAACGCCGGCATTAATTGACCTGCATTGGCTGCCGGTGAAAGCGAGGATCATATTCAAACTGTGTGTTATAGTGTATCAAGCTTTGAACTTTGGAAAGCCGGAATATGTGCGAGACTTATTGGAAGACTTCAATGTTGGCACTGATATGATGCTGAGACATGGCAACGTGCTGCATCAATTGAATGAGCCACGGTGCAATCATGAATTTGGATTTAGGGCCTTCGAAAAGAGTGCACCGAGACTTTATAATAATCTACCAGTTAATGTGAAAAGGTGTGCGAACATAAAGGCCTTTAAAAAGTCACTAAAAACACATTTGTTCAGGGAGTGTTATGACTTAGAAGATGGCACTGTGAGACAAGACTACAAGTGCTAGATGGTTTAAAGGGCAGCTGCGACGACCGTCACATCTAGTGACGGAGCGCGGCTGAGAAACTCCACACCAAGTAACAAGTTGCCTCTTGTAGGTTCCTCGATGTACAGTGGAGCCCCCATCCTCGCTACACCGGTCTTCGTTGATTCAATTCTCGCACCACACACCAAATATTCCCCATTTCAATTCTCGCGCCAAAAGCCTCATTCCTCGCATCAAAATCCCAGCCGAAACCCGAAAAAATAGCAAAAATAACTAAAAACTCAATATAAAACAAACAAAAACAATAATTTTGTTTTAACATAACGAAAGAATCTGCCAGTAGCTTGCCGTTTAGAGACGAAATCCAAGTGAATCCGAGATCCGATCGTTAAATGCGCAAGATGCCGCCATTTTTGTAGGACGTCATCACTAAGCAGACGCTTGCAGTTTAGCTAGTATCTGTGTTGACAAAACAACCGTTTGCAAGCCTTTTTGGGTTTAATGTTATTTTAATACCACGAATTTTGTTGATATATTTGAAGATTAACCCTCTCACCACGGAAGGGCTCTTGAACGCCCATAAAAAAGCATATAACAGGTACCCGGAAGGGCTCTTGAACGCCCAGTGGTTGAAAGCCTGTGAGCTTCGTGTGCGAGGCGTCGGTCCGACGCATGTAAACAACAGCCGGCTGGACCGACGCCCCGCATCTCCGGCCACAAGAAGGAGAGCGTCGCATGTTCGTGTGTGCCTGTATGTTGTTGTTAAGTATCGAAAAGTGGTGTAAAGTGGCTGTTTTGGCTATAAAGTTATCTCCAATGAAATCATCATCACAGCTCAACCAGTTGACTTAGAGAGCTCTACTTAATGCCATTCTACAGGTAAATAACACAGCTACGCTTGGGGATGCGCGAAGCAGTCTGATTAACGAATATACGGTAGCCTAGCCTAGACGTTTTTTGGCCAAAACACCCGGGTTTCGAGGAATATATATATAATACATAGCCGGGGCTGGAGGGTTAATAATGAATCTATATGCTCTAAAGAGTATAAGAAATTTTGTTTTAACCCTCGGCGAAACCTAATAAAAAAGTATGGTACTAAAATGTATTTCGTAACAAAGTTGTCAATACGGTACTTCCAGTTATCGATAGCTCTAAAGATCATAATGAAAATGTGTTAAACCCTCGGAAAAACCTAATATAAAAGTATGGTACTAAAATTTAATTTTCGTAACAAGGTTGTCAATACGGTACTTTCCCGTTATCAATGTACAATCAAAGCTGAATATTGCAGAGTAAACACCGTAGACTTCATCGACTTTTCTTTCACCTTCGTATAATTGACAGCCAATTTTTTATTTTTTTATTTACTAAGGGATTAGTACTCAATCAGCGGGGGTGTGGGGGCAGCAGCCCCCGCCCATAATACTAGGTTAGGTTAGGTAAGGTTGTTAGGTTAGGCTAATGTCTTTTCAAATCACTATCGGGGGACGTGTCTCAACATGGTTCGATAGGCCTAATGGGGAAAATAGTTTTTTCCGAGATTTCTAATTAATTACAAACACTATATATTGATGTAAATGAACAATTGTTGTTATAAAAAACACTGAAAATTTGTGGTATTAAAATAAAAAAATTCCCCTTTTTGTGCCTGAACCCCTTATCTCTCGCGTTTATTATAACCTCTAGTACATCTAGTGATAGGGATGGTTGACCTGGTGGTAGCAATGAAGGCATTTCATGCTCAAAACACAGCAAAGACCAGTCCATGTCGGACGAAAGCGATTGAATTGCCTAGCCTAGACGATGTTAGGCTAAGTATGACAATGATTTATAATAAAATCTGTGTGGTAAGTAATCTTCTCATAATACGTATTTATACGTCTTTTCCTCATAATATGTATTTATTGGATGTATTTGGGGCGAAATGGGTACTTGAGGGGTGGCTGGACGAATTTAGAACCTAGGCCTAGGCTAGGCTTAATTTTTTTTTCGCATGATAGAAACAATGCCCCAATCTACAGTATTTATGGTTAGGGCTGTCATTTAGCCATGTCTACATTATTATTTACAATGCATAAGATTTAGGCCTAGGCTCCTTGATGTAGCCTACACAAAAAACATGGGTCAATATACAGGAGGCGCTACAATATAGGTAGCAAAATTCTAATGGTAGTTTTGGGTTCCTATCATCATATGCTTCATTTCTATATACTTTTTATTCCCGGGGAAAAAAAAATCTTGGGATTTTTCATTTATTTTCTTGGGATTTTTTGTTTTGGTCATTAACCTAACCAAAAAACCTAACCTAACCTAATAGCCCCCAAATACATTTAGGTTAGTTTTTTTAGTTAGGTTAATAAAACAAAAAAATCCAAGATCCCCCCCCCGGGGATAAAAGGTATATAGAAATGAAGCATATGATGATAGGAACCCAAAACTACCATTAGAATTTTGCTACCTATATTGTAGCACCTCCTGTATATTGACCAAAACATGTTTTCATAGCCTAACACTGGGAAAAAGTACGGTAATTGTTTAGATATTGGGCCTTTTTTTCTAGTTATTAAAAACTTATTCTATGGTGTATTATATGATACAGTATAATGCATAAAATTTAATTTGTGTACAATAAAACATGTTTTCATAGGCAAATAATAGAAAAAGACGCAAAGTTTGGCATGAGTTGCCCTCTGACCCCTGACCTGTGCGGACGTCCCCAGTGACCGCTAGTGAACCTGTTTACCCTTAGTGAGGTCCTAGTGAACTTTCTTAGTGATGGCTGTTGTTGATGAGTCTGCTGTCTCCTCCCATACTCTCCAGCTTTGTCTTGCTTTGCAAGAAAGACTGGAGAGTGTGGAGCAGGAGATTCAGTGTCTCAAAGATGAAAATTTGGCCTTGAGACTAGCTATGGCGGAGAAGAAGTGTGAGGCTACCGGAAGTGTTCCCAGGGATCGTGAAGCCCCTTGGAAAGTGGTGTCAACCAGTGCAACGGCCTGCAAGCTGAAAAGGCAGCCACTCAAGACCCACAACAACTTCAGCACCTTGGCTGATGAGAGTGATGGCGAGGAAGTGGCGATCATCGAGGCAGTGAGAGGGGAGGGGGGGAAGTCTACTGCTGTTGCTGCTACAACTCGCCCTACACGCCGACAACGGAAAAAAGCTAAGTTCATTGTCGGTGATTCAATGGTTAGGTACCTTGACGGGGCTACTAACACTCATGTTAGTAAAGTTGTCTGCCTACCTGGAGCCGGAGTCGGGAGGGTGGCAGAGAAGATGGATGGTGTCCTAGAAGTGGGTGGGGAGGACCCCATCATCTTCATCAACGCGGGATCCAATGACATATGGAGATGCAGGACTGAGGAGTTGCTGACCAAGTACCAGGAAATGCTGGAGAGGATCAAGGAGAAGGGTGGATTTCCTGTGGTACACAGTATCCTGCCAAGAAGAGGGGTACGGAAGGAATGGTCCTCCAGGGCTATTGGTGTAAATAGCCGGCTGGAGAAGTATTGCAAGGCAAAGTCAATACCATTCCTAGATAACTGGACCCACTTCTATGGTAAGGATGAACTGTATGCCCAGGATGGAGTACATCTTTCTCGACTAGGAGTTTCGACCTTGGCCAGCTCACTGGACAAGATTGTTGCGGGGTTTCGTTAAAAAAACCTGGGTGTGTAAGTAAAATACTGTCTCCATATGGAGCAGGTACGTCATGTGACAAACCAGTGAGTAAAATAGAAATAATCAGTCAAGATAGTGCGAATATAGTGATGTGTAATAGTATTATCGATAACACTACACATGCAACTGATAGTAAAGATGAGATTACTGATAGAGCAGAATTTCCGTCTAGAGCTAGTAGTTCAACAGGAAATAATAAGTTAGCTAAAAACAATAGAAAATTAGTTGCAAATAAAAGTAATAGGTTGAGGGTATATTATACAAATTGTAGGAGTTTATGTAACAAAATGAACGAACTTAGAGCACTCGTTAGCACAGAAAATATAGACATAATAGCGCTAACTGAAACGTGGATTAATACAGAATCTAGGCATTTTTTAGCAGAATTTGATATTCCAGGATATAGTTTGTTTAAATATGACCGAACAAGTAGGAGGGGCGGGGGTATAGCAGTGTTTGTCAGGAGTACATTAAAAAGCTGTATTAAATCAGGTATTAGACTAAATAATGATAATGAAAGTGTTTGGGTAGAGGTTAACGAAGGTAGTGAGACCATAGTTATTGGAGTTATATATAGACCGCCTAATATGAGTAGAAATGGCGGAACATCGTTATGGGAGGAAATTAAAATAGCATCAAGGTTTAGCAATGTGTGCATTATGGGGGATTTTAATTTTCCGAACATTGATTGGCAGCACCAAATAGGCGACTCCGATTCAGTAGAGTTTATTGAGGTTGTACAAGATAGTTTTTTATTTCAATTCATAGATACGCCAACTAGAGGTATTAATATTCTTGATTTAGTTTTCAGTAACAATGAACATATGATAAATGATGTAGAGATTGGTGACCACCTAGGAAATAGCGATCATAAATCTATTTATTTTAATATACAATGGACAGGGAATGCTAAAGAGAATACGACACTTATCCCAGATTTCAGAAAAGCCGATTATGGTGGGCTAAGAAGAGACTTAAGGGTGGACCCTATTGTTAAGCAATTAAGTCAGGATATGCCAGAGTTAAACTTGCCACCTACATATAACCAGTTTATTGCTTCACTCCACAATGCTCAAAATAAATATATCCCTAAAAGAAAATTTAGATCGCCGCAGAACCAACCAAAATGAATGACTAATATGACTAAGCTAATAGATCTTATAGGAAAAAAGAAAGGAATATATAGAAAAATAAAGAAAGGCGAAAATCATCTACATATATACTATCAGACTCTATCAAGACAGGTTAAAAAGGAAATCAGGAAAGCAAAAAGAAATTATGAAATAAGGATAGCCAGTGACTCAAAAAATAACCCTAAAGCTTTTTACCAACTATATAAATCTAAAGTTAGAGATGTAATAGGCCCCCTAAAAACTTCAAAAGGAGAAAAAACAGAAAATGATTTAGAAATGTGCAGTACATTAAATAGTCAGTTTCTTTCCGTTTTCACTAATGAAAATTTGGCACAGATTCCAGAAGTCAATATGGTATATAGTGATAGTATAGAAAATATGTTAAGTACAGTTAGCATAAGTAGAAATGATGTGCTTAAGGAAATTGACAGACTGAAACCTCAAAAATCGCCTGGTCCTGACGAGGTATATGCTAGAGTATTAAAAGAATGCAGAGATGAGTTAAGTAACCCATTAGCATTTTTATTTAACAAGTCTTTAGAAACAGGTTTAGTTCCAGAAGCTTGGAAGCTTGCAAATGTAGTTCCGATCTTCAAAAAAGGTGATAAATCGATAGCATCCAATTACCGTCCCATTAGTCTCACATCAATCATAGGAAAGTTGCTAGAGTCTATTATTGCTAGGAAAATTAGAAGCCACTTAGTAAAATTTAACTTAATAAATTCTTCTCAGCATGGATTCACTCAGGGACGTTCTTGCCTTACTAATTTGCTTAGCTTTTTCTCAGAGGTATATGAAGCAGTAGATAGTGACAAGTCATATGATATTATTATTTAGATTTCAGTAAAGCTTTCGACAGAGTCCCTCATGAGAGATTGATGAGAAAGGTTGAGGCACATGGAATAGGAGGATCGTTGTTGGGATGGATTAGGTCATGGCTAATTGGTAGGAAACAGAGAGTCAGCATAAATGGTACCAAGTCAGAGTGGGGAGCAGTCAAAAGTGGTGTCCCCCAGGGATCGGTATTAGGTCCCCTGTTGTTTCTTATATACATAAATGACCTAGATTTAGGTATAACTAGTAGGATAAGTAAATTCGCAGACGATACTAAAATGGGGAGATCAATTGATTCAGATAGCGATATAGAGTGCCTCCAAAGGGATCTAGATACCTTACACGAATAGTCAGTAAATTGGCAGATGAAGTTTAACATTGACAAATGCAAGGTATTAAAGATAGGGAAGATGCATACAAATGTTAAATATAAACTAGCTAATTTAGAATTAGAAAATTCAGACTGTGAGAAAGATCTAGGTGTGTTTGTTAGCAATTATTTGAAGCCTAGAAAACAGTGTATAAGCGTTCGTAATAAGGCAAACAGGATTCTCGGGTTCATCTCTAGGAGTGTGAGTAACAGAACTGCTGATGTTATCTTAAAACTTTACTTGTCATTAGTGAGACCCCATATGGATTATGCTGTCCAATTTTGGTGTCCTTATTACAGAATGGACATGGATTCATTGGAGAGAGTACAGCGTAGAATGACAAAAATGATCCATATTAGAAATCTTTCGTATGAAGAAAGGTTGAAGAAATTAGGTTTACATTCGTTAGAGAGACGCAGAGTTAGAGGGGATATGATAGAGGTGTTCAAGTGGGTTAGTGGGATTAACAAAGGGGACATGACAAATGTACTAAAGCTCAGTGATAGCGAAAGAACTCGTACCAATGGTTTCAAATTAGATAAATTTCGTTTCAGAAAAGATATAGGCAAATATTGGTTTGGTAACAGAGTTGTAGATGGGTGGAATGGACTACCAAGTGCTATAGTGGGGTCTAAAACGGTAGGGAGCTTTAAGATAAAATTGGATAAGCATATGGACGAGAAGGGTTGGGTGTGAAGGGGGATCAGCCGGGTTGGGCCAATCAGCACTCTGCATACCCCCATAATCCTGCGTTAATCTCTAACCGTTTTGGTAAGATGATCCTCAGGGTATTAGAGTGTTGAGCCTATAATTGGGCTTTGTAATTGAACTGGGGTTGTGTGGGACAGGGATCTGCCTTGCTTAGGCCAATCGGCTTTCTGCAGACTCCCATTTTCTTATGTTCTTATGTTCTTATGAGCACGGAACCGATTGAATTTTCCCCATAAGAACAGTGCCCCGATCTTGGATGTTTCAATCCTAGCTCTATTTCTGCGGAACCGATTAGCAGCTAGGATGGGGGCTCCACTGTATTGCTTCATGTATGCAGTGTCCATGATAGTCATTAGCTCCTTGGCTTGCTGTTTTTCATCCCTGGATCCTTGTCTATTTTCATGGTTGCCCAATTGATGATGGGCAGGTTGAAATCTCCTGTGATGATGACATCTGTAGCGGTAGTTGGCAGATTTTGTAGGAGTGATTGTATCTTCTCTGTGACCTTGAAAATTTACGAAAACTACATAAGAGCATGTCAATAAATAAATGTATATCTCATATTTATTGCACAATCTGCGATTTATAGCCATTATTTCCAAGGTAATTACAAAAAATTACCCCTAGACATCGTAGTTCGGAAAATGGCTTCAACTTGATACACCTATGGTGACCATATCTTTCTTTGAAATATATAGAATATAACATATAAGAACATAAGAAAATGGGAGTCTGCAGAAAGCCGATTGGCCTAAGCAAGGCAGATCCCTGTCCCACACAACCCCAATTACAAAGCCCAATTATAGGCTCAACACTAATACCCTGAGGATCATCTTACCAAACCGGTTAGAGATTAACGCAGGATTACGGGGGTCTGCAGAGCGCTGATTGGCCCAACCCGGCTGATCCCCCTTCACACCCAACCCTTCTCGTCCATATGCTTATCCAATTTTTTCTTAAAGCTCCCTATCGTTCTTGATCCCACTATATCACTTGGTAGCCTATTCCACCCATCTACAACTCTGTTACCAAACCAATATTTGCCTATATCTTTTCTGAAACGAAATTTATCTAATTTGAAACCATTGGTACGAGTTCTTTCGCTATCACTGAGCTTTAGTACATTTGTCATGTCCCCTTTGTTAATCCCACTAACCCACTTGAACACCTCTATCATATCCCCTCTAACTCTGCGTCTCTCTAACGAATGTAAACCTAATTTCTTCAACCTTTCTTCATACGGAAAATTTCTAATATTATGGATCATTTTTGTCATTCTACGCTGAATTCTCTCCAATGAATCTATGTCCATTCTGTAATAAGGACACCAAAATTGGACAGCATAATCCATATGGGGTCTCACTAATGACAAGTAAAGTTTTAAGATAACATCAGCAGTTCTGTTACTCACACTCCTAGAGATGAACCCGAGAATCCTGTTTGCCTTATTACGAACGCTTATACACTGTTTTCTAGGCTTCAAATCATTGCTATCATATAGGCCTAAGAGGTAGATTTATGCGATAAAGGTAGGATCAGGCCACCCAAAACAATGGTACCTTTATTGACCGACCACAAATCGCGCAAGTTTTTATAAAAATCTGTATTTTGCCACAGGCTGCTTATCATACCTCTGACATCGAACACAGGGTCAGCTGATCACCACTAGTTCGATAACCACCACCATTTTGAGTGCAGGTGATGTAGTTTTATGAATATCAAGAAAGTTATAGACCTTGTCCGCACCGCGAATCTTGTTCTGCCTCGCACATATATTCACTTAATAACTTGTAGGCCCTATGGAAATGCTTAAATATGATATATATTACCCTTAAAGTGACGAGTGAGAGTGTGCGAGTCCAGCTGGCATGTGTAAACAAGCCGAAAAACAATAACAGAATAACACTCAGCTGAAGTTGGCGGTACCCAATTACGGTAGGAGAGACCAGAGTACCTATTTCGGTGTTTTACCCTAAATACTAGAAGTTGTTGTTGCTGCCGAGCAAGGCCACAACAGAGTGCCCCCACAGAACCTTCCCTGCTTACCACTAATAAAGCTCAGGTGACCGAAGCCACTCGAAGGCTAGAAGCTGAGGAGGGTGCAGAAATGCCAGGGAAACCAAAGACCCTGTGTCCCTCAGCAAATATGAAGGGAAAGTTGAGGGGCAAAGGAAAAATGTGACGCTTTGACTCCCAGTCTGCCAACCTCTAGGTTGGCAGTAGGAAGGTCAATCCACGTAAGAGATGCCGTCACTTGAGATCTAGAAAATATATAAGTACCAGTCTGCCACCCTCTAGGTTGGCTACTAGTAGGAAGGTCAATCCACGGAAGAGACGCAGTCACTTGAGATCTAGAAAATATACAGAATAAGTAAAAGGAACAGTCAGAGTAAGCTATGGGTATGGCAGAGAACACTCAATTCTCACTGTGATAGACCAGCCCATCATCAGTTTACTATATTTATAGGATTTAGGCCTGCATTTGTTTCCCCCACCCAAAAGGTCCCGTATTATTGTCGGGGCATATGGATTATTCATGTATATTTCCGCACCTTATAATATTTGCAAATTAGTTATAGGCTAGGCCTAGGCTAAATTTAAGAAACAGGGGAAAAAAAAAAAAAAGAGGAAAATTTAGCCTAGGCCTACTCGGCACAGAAGTCAATTTAGAGGGGACTTAACCTCGAGCGTCCTGTGTAAACAAATCGACGATCGGTAATTGTTTAGTGTATGGCCTCCTAAAGAAAATGGATTTTTGAGCACAGACTAAACCAAATGTTCACTACTGTATTTACATAGCTGGTCATTAACCTAACCTAACCTAAGGTAACCTAGGCATCCTGGGGGCTGCTGCCCCCAGACCCCCGCTGGTGTTGGGTTGAAAAGTGATAAAAAAAACATATATCTTACCTCATTATTCAAAGTTTGGTTTAATATACACTTCCCAGGTCATTTGAACAGTTCTATATATCATATAATACACCATAGAATACGTTTTAATAGGCCTAACTAGAAAAAGAGGACTTCGATTAAACAATTATTATAGTTTTCAATACTAGCCTATTACTGGACCAAAAAAAGGTGTAGCTTTGTGTTGGATGCGTGGAAACCGAGAACAAATATGTATCAAATCCTTGGTGGTACTAGCCTAGTCAAATAGGTGTCCAGTAGGCCTAAGCAAAATCGTACCCTTTTTAGCACCATTTGGTAAATCTACAGTTATACTACCCCTCCGCCACTACCCCCCTTCAAAACACGCCTTTTAGCGTGTTTTTGGATGGTTCACCAGACGCGGAAACTGGAAAAAAAAATGTTTATAAAAAATGATCACCAACCAGATAAGAGTTTTTCAGGTAATTTGTTGTTGTTTTTTATTTTTTATACAGTGTTGTTTAGGCCTAATACCGAGGACCGTCTTGTTTTAGTATTTTTAACATTACCCTAACCTAACCTAACCGAAAAGTAACCAGTCTCCGCGACGGTCTAAACTCCCCCTCACGTTCCCTGTTTATGGGTGTGCGACGGTCTAAAGCCTGCTCACGTTCCCTGTTTATGCGTTTGCGAAGGTTTGTAATACTTCAATGTATCTATTTCAAGTCAAATATACATTTCCGCGCATCATCAAACCATACTAAGTCTACTACTAATAATATTAACCCATTAGTTCCAACAGAATAGCGACAAAATAGGGGTAGTATAACCAGGGCGCCAAACTAGGCCCCCTTTTATCTTACTACCGATAAAGGAAAATTATCCTAATTACTGTTTCCAGATCTCCCCGAGCCTGGAGAGCCCTGCGGCCCTGCCCCTGGGCCTGAAGAGTGGAGTAGCAACCGCAGACCAGCCTCCTGCAGACGTCAATTTTCTACTGAATAAACTTATACTGAACTTTCAATAGTTACTATTATTACTTACCTACCTATATAATAACGTTTGGAGTGCTGGAATTTCTGGAAAGCCATAATTATGCAGAGTGTAGGCTGTTTGGACTCTGGAGGCAACGGGTTCTGGGATTCGGGAAGGAATGATGATGATGATTGTTATTGTTAAGCGATTGAAGCATTCGGACCTTAAGATATCTCGACAAGTACGGTACTATAGACCAAACTTCAATTCATACACAATGAACCAAATCTAAGTACAGGGTTAAGATAAATATAGTTTCATATTATGTGTTGTTTTTAAACACACAAATGCTCAAAGTACAATTCATTGGCCATATTATCAGGTTTAGTAGAGGGAATTAGTGCCAAATGCCGAAGCCACCATAGTAAATGTATAGATGAACTAATACCGTCATCGCGTTTGATGATCTGGCAAACAAAAAACAATAAGAAACTACTTACAGATAGTACCAGATCCTATGCTTATAGGTATTAAACCCCTACGATATCCAACTCTACGTGAGCATCCTATTACCTTATGACACTACTCCAAGAGGTAATATTCTAATAGGTTTTTCTTGAGTTTGTTAAATGCTTTTTAGTGTAAAATCCGTATATATATGTTATTTTGACGGTCCAAAATTTGTATCAGGTACAGTAGTGTATTGTAGATTACGATGCATATGTCATTTTTTGCTTTCATTATGGAGAAAGAGGTTTTCCAGAGTGTGAAATATGCAGCCGGTGTCATGCCAGAATTTAACAACATTCCCTTGAAGTAATTAGCAGTGAGAAAGACACTTACTTCAGGTCCAGTAGCCATTTTTGTATTGCTGTGACTAGGTTAAAATGTGCATTGAAGTGGAAAATAACACATAATATAGGTAATTTGCAGTCAGTGATATAGGGCTAGCCTATAAAAGGAGCTGAGAAGTGTTCAAGGAATCAAGTGTCCATCAATTATAGCCTAGACTATTATTGTTACCCATAGGCTAAATATTAAATACTAAAATGCGAGTTACACTTGACTAAGTTAAGTTACTTAAGAATTATATGCCTAGGCCTATAATCCTGTAGAGTGCTGAGTGTACTAGTGTAGGCTAGGCCTTAGCCTATTCCTGAATCCTAAGCCCTACAGTCACAGTGCCAGTGTGTAACCGCTGTAACGCGGTTTCTCCAGGAATGTCCATAATTGAGTCTCAGAGTCAGAGACTCAGCCTCAGAGGGATAACCATTAATTAACCTGTTATGTTACCTGTTGCAGCGTAAGTAATTTGGGTTCAATGTTATTTTAATACCACAATTTTTTTTTGATATATTTGAAGATAAATATTGAATCTATAGCCTAATTCTATAGCCTATGCTCTAAAGATCATAAGAAAATGTGTTTTAACCCTCGGCAAAACCTAATAAAAAAGTAGGCCTATGGGCCAGTAGTGTAGATGTTTTATCGAACTTATATGCGAAGTGAAATTTCTTTGTACACAAGTCATTTATTTCACCTGCTTTGTATGGGCATGTTAATATGCTACAGTATTCAAGCCCCGGTAGCACTAGATATTTGAAGAGCGTTATCATAGGTAATTCACCCCGTTAGACGTTTCGCAGCCGCAACTTTGACCTGGTTATGTACTTTGAAACCCATATTTTCAAACATTAATACCCCAAGGTCTTTCACACTGTCTTTCCGTTCTATTATGTGGTTAGATTCTGTTAAGTAATTTGTAATTTCTTTAACGCCATTATTATCTCCGTACCGTATTACTGTAATTGGAATTTTTCTTCATTGAATTGCATGTTGTTTTCCCTGGTCCACTGGAACACTACATTCATGTCTTCCTGCAGTCGGCCCGTGTCCTCGTCCATCATCATTCGATGTAGGCTAGGCTAATTATCTTAATTAGGCCTATGCGGCTATGCCTAATTTGACTTTTTCTGAAATGAAGGCATAGGCCTGGCTAGGCCTGGCCTTAAGGAAAGTTAAGTACGCGATCACATCACACCGTTCACACGTGCCGTGCGTGATTCGTGAAAGGGTTGAACCTTCATCATGAATCATTATCGCTGATCTTCAAAACTAAGCCTACTTAGGCTACTTATGTGTTTTGTACAATTTTAGTATTGGTGTTATGATGTTATCTACTGTTGTGCCATAATATGGAATCATACATTTCTGTATTAGGCCTATCTATATTTTTATTAATTTCACCACAACACCAAACACCTCCAATGAAATTATTAGGCTAAACTAATGAAAGCATAGGCCGGTAATTATAGGCAAAAGGCTCGCACTCTTAATTTTCAGGTTTTTTTCCTCCAGATTTTGAGAAATTAGTGTTTTCATGGTCTTAGTTATAATTCCAATGTGGGATACACGATGGATAACTTGAGGGGGTGCTTTACCAAGTTTGCGGCCTTTGGCCCACGGCTTGCGAGCAGCGATAATGTTCCCATTTATTTTGAGTCAAAATAGATGGGAACTTAACACAACTTACTTCAAAATTGTCCAATAAATTGCAATACAGTAGTTAGTAAGGAGTAATCATAATTATATTTTGAATTGTAGCTGATTAATCAAAATTATTATTAACCATCTCAAATAACAATTATACTGTACTTGACAGTCACCAGTACTTACATTCATACCGTGAGCTAAACCACTACTTCTTTCAACTCTATTACCCTCTCATCTACCTCACTTATTAACTTCCTCATTGCCCTTCAACTTTCTCTTCATAATTGCTGAGGGGCACAGGGCCCTGGGTGGGGCTTTGGTTTCCCGGGCGTTTCCGCACCCTCCTCAGCTCCCCGCCTTGGAGTGGCTTCGGTCACCCAGGCTTTATTGTGGTAGGCAGGAAGGGTTCTTTTATGGCCTTGCTCGGGGCCTTGGGGCTGTTCGCCCAGGCAGTCTGGGGAACAGCAATAACAACAACAACCACGACGCGATAACATCCGTCCAGATGAGACCGCACATAGCAAGTGCATCCATAAAAAAATTTCCTGCTCAGGAGTCCTATTTCCACCTCCCCGTGGTGAGCAGGGGGCAACAGACTACTTTACAAAATAAATTTGAGTTGGGCTATTAATTTATTTTATAATCTCTTGAGTCTGGCTAACGGAAAGGGCATCTTAATCCAATTGTGCATACTGTATATCTAATTACTATTTACATTTTGCTGGATATACCGGTACTGCATGTTGATACAGGTACTCAACATCATTTTATGGGGAATTAACCAATATCATCACTGAACATTCGTAGCATTCCCAGGTAAGGTGCTTAAACTACTTACATTGATTTTAAAAACTATTAACCAGTATGTAATTATCTGTGAGGGAGGACTATTATTTCACATTTAAATTAAAATAATCACTTGCATTTACTACCTGCAATCATCTGCAGAATACACAAAAACAGCTTGCTAACACCCTTGATTGCTCAATTTTTTTAGGGGGGCGGTGCCCCCCGAACCCCCCCAGAGTACCGGGGGACAGAGCCCCCCGGACCCCCCATTATACGCCACGTACTAAACTCTAAAATTGGGAAACTTCCTTAATTACTAAAGATATAACTTCTTCTTTTGGCACACTGAGTATAACTGTAGATTTATCCACCATTTTTCTAGTGATGTTCGGCTAGTCCATCCACTAACCTGCCTTACCCTAGGCAAGCAGTACGGATTTCAATCAGGTTTACTCCCCTAGACAGGTTGCCGACCAAGGCTGACAAGTCGAATCGAGGTACAGTGCCTAAATTGGTGACACATTACCTTTTAGTTCAAGGGAAAGCCACACAATAGCCTACTAGGCTAAGGCAACCACTCAGTGCTTTATCCAACTGAGCACTCGTCAACACATGCAAGGCCTCTGTAGCTTTTAGAATACTGTGGGGGGCGTGATGAAATATGGAAATACTGGGTAAGGGTAAACCAGTAGTGCAGAAACTAGCCTAGTTCAAAGCAAAATCTCTGAAAGTACAAGTAGGCCTAATGCCAGTTGGTAATCACATTTTACATAAAACTTACAAGTAAACCATGCCAATAAAAATGTTTCCCTGTACTGTACCAGATATCAAATAAGACACATTAAAGACAAAATAACAGGTTAGGCTAGCCCTCGACAGCCACCCACAGCGGTGCAGATCCTTGAATCCTGTTGCCCTAGTTACCACAAATCTGGGACAAAATGGTAGAACTCAGGTGATGTAGCCTAGACATCCCCTTTAATAAACTCCAGGATACAAATGAATAACAGTTTATCCAATCTCAGCTCTACCACACCCAGGGCCTCATGCCCCTAGTGACATAGGGCCTTAGTAGTCTGTTTTATCTTCTATCAGTATAAATCAAACCTAAATAGCCTAAATATAGGCTACACACCACAGTAAATAATAAGACTACCGGCCTGGGTCCTGTACCTGCGCAGGGAACACCGTAATTGAACCAGTCCTAAAGCACGACCGTCCGATACACCCGATGACGTCAAAATGCTGGAACTAGAAATCTGTCCAGCCCGGGATATTCGACCAATCCACTCCACCAGAGAAGTTAGGCCAACCCGCGGAGAGTATCGGATAGAGGCATGTGTATATTGGGTGGTGGAGTGGGTAATATACCGGGTAGTGCTCATGGCGATTTGGTCCCACGTGAGCCCCCAGACAAAGACTCCACACCTCTACCCCGACAACAATCACCCTTGACACATCACCTCACACTACCACATTCATTTTTCCGCTCTCAAGTAAATCGAACCGCTATCATTATCAGAATAGTATTGCACCGATTCAATGGGTTCTCAATTCCAAAAACAAGAACATGCGCTGCGCCCACTACGCCGTGGTCATAACCGCGCTTTTGAGTCTGCGGCCTTGGAATGTCTCCTTCATAATCCTCAAGTTAAGATCATTTTCACTATATGCTTAGGTCAAAACATGCACGTCCGTCACCCACGTACCTTTATAGACCGTCAGCACGAATATAAATCAATAACGAGACAGATTTTATCCAGAGTTCACTACTGACCTTTCCTCTGTGAGTTCCTGAGGCAGACAGGCGAACATGCGGCAAAGATGGCGGGAAACACCGGGTCACGTGATTAAATACGATTGTATCTGGATATCAAGACTTCTCTATTACGTGTCTAATGGCACATTTTATTGTTAGGGCTCACCTAATAAATTTATAATTTTAATTTTATGTATTTGTATTATTTGTTAGGCCCAAAACATCAAAGTATGAGAATATTCTTTAAGTATTTCCACTTTAGTCCTAGATGTTGATTGTGACGTCACTATCTCGACCAATAAGAGGTGCGCGGGAGGTTTGGCGGGAGAAAGAGGAGACATTGGATGTATGTGAGTCATCCCATTAAGGAAATTCTTTGGGATGTTTCAGTTCCTAGGAGAGCTGTTTGTCTTCATTCCTATGTAATTCAACATCATATTGAGTTCATTAGTTGTTAACATATTATATAAATTTGGTTGACAGGCCTATGTATTTAGGCCTACAAGAGTTTCATTATAAATTATGCATGACAAGTTGTGCATAACGTATTATATTTTATACTGCCAGATGCCTTGACCTCCAAGGGTGTGGTCACTAATGAATCGCCTCCATGCTCCTCTGTCATACATCAGTAAGACCCACGTACCCAAGACCAGTAGGCCTATAGCCTACATACAAAGTATATAATTATACAGCTGCCTGGTCGCAGTGGAGCCCCAGCTCAACTGTGTCACTAACGGACGGAATACAACTAAGTGTAACTAAGTGTAACAGTACAAAGTTGGTATGTAGGCTACCTAAATTTTGACTTTCACTCGTATAGCCTACCTCTCAACTTCTTTTTATATTTACTATTGTAAATATTGTCCCTTCATATGCTTCAAATACACGATATATATATAGAACATAAGAATATTATGTAATATATATGTACAGTATATGTGTTATTATTTATTTATTTTTTATTTATTTTATTTTTTACTGTACTGTAGGCCTATATATAGTTCGATCTCTATATTATAATTCGACATGGTCAATGAAATAAATCTCAGCCCTATATCTGATATTAATGGTACCAAAATGACGTCCACAAAAATACATGTCCGGACTTCATTACTACAGGATCTCTCGTTATCACCATGGAAGAATCGAATTAACCTACAGTCAAATCATGCTTGCCCACTTGAGACAGTTGCTCTGTCAACCACCATGCCTCCGAGACGATAATCAGTAAATAACTTTTTAAATATCCAATGTTTCTTTTACTGGTAACTCACATTTTTAAAGGGTTGGGTTTAAGCCTTTAAATGTGAACTACAGGAATGAACGAAAAAAGGAAGATTAATGCAGAGTCATAACTTGGCATGAATATACTGTACAGTAATATGTAGGCCTATATGGGCAATATCGATAGCCTATAATTCCATTAAACTCTAGAACAAAACACTAATATATATATAGTCATTGGTGACAAATTGGCATCTTCAGCCAGCTGGAGTGACTCAATTGTGCAGAGAAGCCGTTTGTAAACAAGAAATGCGGTCCTGAACAGTGAGGTCTGTTTTTCGTAATTAATAGGCCTACCTTTCAATTCAATATTCAAGCTCTGCAAAAGATCGACCAACGTCCTGATGATGTGGTGCACATCAAGAAATAATAATTGTTGGCTCCTGACCTTTGACCAGTGAGGACGTAGCCTACCCAGTGACCGCTCGTGACATACCTGTTTATCCCCTAGTGAGGTGAACATTCTTAGTGATGGCTTGTGCTGATGAGATTGTCACCTCTTCCCATGTTCTCCAGCTTTGTCTTACTTTGCAAGAAAGGCTGGAGAATGTTGAGCTCGAGGTCCAATCTCTCAAGGACGAGAACTTAGCATTGAAGATGGCATTAGAGGAAAAGAAAAATGCCACTGGTGTAGGAAAACCGGACTCTTCCTGGAAGGTGGCATCTTCAAGAGGAATGAAATTAACCTTCCAGAAGCAGTATGTGACGGTTAAAAACAAGTATAGCGCCCTGGATGACGAGTGTGATGACAGTGAAGGAGGAAAGGAGAAAGGAGATGACCCGTCTTACAGTCTTACAGGGCAGTGAGAGGGGAGGGGAGGAAATCTGCAGCTACTTCTGCTGCTACAGGCCGGCAACAGAAAACAGCTAAGTCTATTTTAATTGTAGGGGATTCAATGGTTAAATACCTTGGCAGGGCTACTAACACACATGTTGGTAAAGTTGTCTGTCTGCCTGGTGCCGGAGTCGAGAGGGTGGCAGAAAAGCTAGATGGTGTCATGGAAGCGAGTGGGGAGGACCCCATCATCTTCCTCAACGCAGGGAGCAACGACATTTGGAAACGCAGGACTGAGGAGTTGCTCACCACGTACCAGAAAATGTTGGAGAGGATCAAGGAGAAGGGTGGAGTTCCTGTGGTACACAGTATCCTACCAAGAAGAGGGGTAAGGAAGGAATGGTCCTCCAGGGCTATTGGTGTAAATAGCCGGCTGGAGAAGTATTGCAAGGCAAATACTATTCCATTCCTGGATAACTGGACCCTCTTCTATGGTAAGGATGAACTGTATGCCCAGGATGGAGTACATCTCTCTCGACTAGGAGTTTCGACCTTAGCCAGTTCACTCGACAAGTTTGTTGCGGGGTTTTGTTAATAAACCATAGGTGTGTAAGTAAAATAGAATCCCAGCCACATGAAATTGATAGTAATAACGAACATTCTGATAGCGTAGATTTTCCGTCTAGGTCTAGTAGTTCAACAGGTAAAAATAAATTAGTTAAAAAAAATAGATTTTTTTTTGCAAATACAAGTAATAGTTTGAGGGTTTATTATACAAATTGTAGGAGTTTATGTAACAAAATGAACGAACTTAGAGCACTGGTTAGCAAAGAAAATATAGACATAATAGCGCTACCTGAAACATGGATTAATACAGAAACCAGGCATTTTTTAGCAGAGTTTGATATACCGGGATATAGTTTGTTTACATATGACCGAACAAGTAGGAGGGGCGGCGGTATAGCAGTGTTTGTCAGGAGTTCATTAAAAAGCTGTATTAAATCAGGTATTAGAGTAAATAATTAAAATGAGTGTTTGGGTAGAGGTTAACGAAGGTAGTGAGACCTTAGTTATTGGAGTTATGTATAGACCGCCAAATATGAGTAGAAATGACGGAACATCATTATGGGAGGAAATTAAAATAGCATCAAGGTTTAGCAACGTGTGCATTATGAGGGATTTTAATTTCCCTAATATAGATTGGCAGCAACAAATAGGCGACTCTGATTCAAAGGAGTTTATTGAGGTAGTACAAGGTAGTTTTTTTTATCTCAATTCATAGATACGCCGACTAGAGGTGATAATATTCTTGATTTAGTTTTCAGTAACAATGAACATATGATAAATAGTGTAGAAATCGGAGACCACCTAGGAAATAGTGATCACAATTCTGTGTATTTTAATATACAATGGAAAGGTAATACCAGAGAGAATACAACATTAATACCTGACTTCAGAAAAGCCAATTATGGTGGGTTAAGAAGAGCCCTATTAGCAGACCCTATGGTCAAACAATTAAGTCGATCCAGGTGTCCAAATGAGTGTACCCCTTCTCAGGCACCTGTCATCTTAAGTCAGGAAGAGACGTCAACCTTGGTAGATACATACGATAATTTTATCGTGTCAGTATTCAATGCACAAAATAAATATATCCCCAAAAGAAAACTTAGATCAACACAGAACCATGCCAAATGGATGAATAATAGACTATTAGATCTTTTAGGAAAAAAGAGAGGAATATATAGAAAAATTAAGAAAGGCGAAATTCACCTACTTGCTTACTATCAAAATCTATCACGACAGGTAAAAAAGGATATTAGGAAAGAAAAAAGAAATCATGAAATTAAGGTTGCCAATGACTCAAAAAATAATCCTAAAGCTTTTTACCAACTATATAAATCCAAGGTTAGAGATGTAATTGGTCCCCTTAAAACTTCGATATGAGAAATGACAGAAAATTATTTAGAAATGTGCAGTACATTAAATAGTCAATTTCTTTCTGTTTTCACTAATGAAAATTTGGCACAGTTTCCAGAAGTCCGTAAGGTATATAGCGATAGTATAGAAAATAGGTTAAGTATGGTTACTATAAGTAGAAATTATGTGCTTAAGGAAATTGACAGACTGAAACCTCATAAATCGCCTGGTCCTGATGAGGTATATGCTAGAGTATTAAAATAATGCAGAGATGAGTTAAGTTACCCATTAACATTTCTATTTAACAAGTCATTAGAAACAGGTATAGTTCCAGAAGCTTGGAAGCTTGCAAATGTAGTTCCGATCTTCAAAAAAGGTGATAAATCAATAGCATCCAATTACCGTCCCATTAGTCTCACTTCAATCATAGGAAAGCTACTAGAGTCAATTATTGCTAGGAAAATGAGAAACCACTTAGAAACATTTAACTTAATCAATTCTTCTCAGCATGGATTCACTCAGGGACGGTCTTGCCTTACTAATTTGATTAGTTTTTTCTCATAGGTATATGAAGCAGTAGATAATGACAAGTCATATGATATTATATATTTAGATTTCAGTAAAGCTTTCGACAGAGTCCCTCATGAGAGATTGATGAGAAAGGTTGAGGCACATGGAATAGGGGGGGCGTTGTTAGGATGGATTAGGTCATGGCTAATTGGTAGGAAGCAGAGAGTCAGCATAAATGGTACCAAGTCAGAATGGGGAGCAGTCAAAAGTGGTGTCCCCCAGGGATCTGTATTAGGTCCTCTGTTGTTTATTATATACATAAATGACCTTGATTTAGGTATAACTAGTAGATAAGTAAATTTGCAGACGATACCAAAATGGGGAGAAAAATTGATTCAGATAGAGATATAGAGTGTCTGCAAAGGGATCTAGATACCTTACACGAATGGTCAGTAAATTGGCAGATGAAGTTTAACATTGACAAATGCAAGGTATTAAAGATAGGGAAGATGCATACAAATGTTAAATATAAATTAGCTAATATGGAATTAGAAAACTCAGACTGTGAGAAAGATCTAGGTGTGTTTGTTAGCAATGATTTAAAGCCTAGAAAACAATGTATAAGCGTTCGTAACAAGGCAAACAGGATTCTCGGGTTCATATCTAGGAGTGTGAGTAACAGAACTGCTGATGTTATTTTAAAACTTTACTTGTCATTAGTGAGACCCCATATGGATTATCCTGTTCAATTTTGGTGTCCTTATTACAGAATGGACATAGATTCAATGGAGAGAGTACAACGTAGAATGACAAAAAATATCCATAATATTAGAAATTTTCCGTATGAAGAAAGGTTGAAGAAATTAGGCTTACATTCGTTAGAGGGACGCAGAGTTAGAGGGGATATGATAGAGGTATTCAAGTGGGTTAGTGGGATTTATAAAGGGGACATGAAAAATGTACTAAAGCTCAGTGATAGCGAAAGAACTCGTACAAATGGTTTCAAATTAGATAAATTTCGTTTCAGAAAAGATATAGGCAAATATTGGTTTGGTAACAGAGTTGTAGATGGGTGGAATAGGCTACCAAGTGATATAGTGGGATCAAGAACGATAGGGAGCTTTAATATAAAATTAGATAGGCATATGGACGAGATGGGTTGGGTGTGAGGGGGATCTACCAGGTGTGGGCCAATCGGCGCTCAGCAGACACCCCGTAATCTTGAGTTAATCCCTGACCATTTTGGTGGGGGCAGTACTCAAGGTATTAGTGAGTTAGGCCTATAATTGGGGTTGGGTGTGACAGGGATCTGCCTTGTATGGGCCGATCGGCTTTCTGCAGACTCCCATTTTCTTATGTTCTTATGTTCTAATCCCAGCTCGCCAGCAATAAACATACATGCAGTGTTTATGCATGTTTAGCCTGGTCCAGAGTTGAGTGAGGTCGGTTCTAAGGCCTATTTCATAATGATAATATCGTTTTCTGTTCAATTTATATATCGCGGTCTCTTGACCAGACCTGGTGAAGCCAAATGTTGAGCTGTAAACATGCATACAAATTATAAGAGTTTATCAAATAACAAAACAAAAAAACACAGATTCACCCATTTCCCATGTCGATAGTTCCCGCCATTGGCTACAGTTACGTCATGGTAAACACGCCAGTTCGCGCCACATAAAATAACTTAGATAAGCTATATTTCTATGTTGTTAAAACAAATTGATGAAAGTACTTCAGTATCATATACCTAAAACCAAGCAGATCCCAATGGACATTGTAGTTTGAATAGGATTCATCCCTGGAATTCACCTTTAAGGAGAGATTGGCGTATTTATTTACTCATTTATGGAAAATGTTTATAATTTTTTTTAGTTTCCTCCATCAAACTTTATAAAACATCAATTAGGCTAGATCCCCCTTTTAGATTAATTTGTAAATTTTTCGTTAGACAAATTTCCCCTTCTAAAATTACAGACTCACTGTCGTTCGCCAGGAAAACAAATCGACACCTAAATAGCACGAAAGGTCTTAATATTGACAGAAAAATGGGGTAAAGGTCTTAGAATCGCCAAATAGGGCGAACGTCATATAATCTCAAAACAAACGGAGCTAAACATGAGGGACAAAAGGGTCCAGAAAAAAACATTACAAGCAGTTAAAGTCCCCCGAAAAAAAGGTCACTGGGTCAGGAATGTCTAAAATGTTTCACTCTCGCGGCACCGGATTTCTGGCGCGCAAATTATAGAGGATTAACCCCTTCTGTACGGTTGGCCAAGCAGGTCGTGTCTCCGCTGTCATTACGTTTTGCTCATTGTGTGCTGTATTAATGTCTCAGATGTTGAATCAACGAGTTGAATGTAGGGTGGCGCTAATAAGTCATGTCTCAGCTGTCATTACGTTTTGCTCGCTGTGTGCTGTATTAATGACTGTCAGATGTTGAATAAACGAGTTGACTGTACGATGGTGCTAATAAGTCATGTCTCAGCTGTCATTACGTTTTGCTCGTTGTGTGCTGTAGTAATGTCTGTCAGATGTTGAATATGATGTGTCAAGATATAGGAACTTGTTTGTATATCTCACTCAAAACGATGAATTAATGCTTAGATAGTTCTGATATCAATTATTGATCGAAATATACTTGGTGCAGCGACATCACTTATTTAGCCAACTGTACAGTTGGCCTAGTAGGTGATGTCGCGGCACCAAGTATATTTTTATCAATAATTGGTATCTGCAATATCCACAGTCTCAGAAATTGTAGTTATGCAATTACATTATCTCAGATTGCGATAGGAAACCATATCACATATATTTCTTGATTCATCCCTTTTCTATTTCATATGTTGCTAAATTATAATATTCATTAATTAAGTTTCTGATTAGCCTAAATAATATTCTGCGACTGCGGATTAAACGAGTTGACTGCACCAGTGACGTTTTCATAATTGTATTCTAGTTATATTTAGATATTTTTTTGCAGCATAAGAAGGATCTGTGGTCGTAAAACGGGTTAACTAAAATAGTTCGAAGCCTGTTCATTGCTGGAGGCTCTTTTTAACCCGAATACAATTGTTTAAGGGAACTTGGGCCGTTTTTCTGGTCCCCCTTCTTCCTCATGTTTAGCCCCATTAGTTTTCAGGTTGTATGACGTTCGGCCCATTAGTTTGACGATTTTAATACCTTTCGCCCCATTTTTTTTTTATAAATGTTAAGACCTTTCGTGCCATTTGGGTGTAATTTTTTCCCTATTGAGCCTGTAATTTAAAGAACAGGCAATTGGCCGGGATATATTTCTACCTAAAAATTTACAAATTTATCATGAAGGGGGTCTAGGGGGTGTTTTTTCTAAGCTTGGTGGAGGTCTAGCGAGGAAACTAAACAATAAATGAATACATGACTTAATAGACCAACAAAATCGGCCACTATCCTCTTAATAGTAGCCAGAATAAAGTTAAAAGGACGGCAGCGGTACAGAAGGGGTTAATTAAGGGGGTGGGAGGGAGGGTTAGTTTGTTCCCTACACATCTATCAAGCTTAAGGGAAGATGTATGTTTTTCAGGTCACCTTTCTCCCTCATGCTTAACCCCAGTAGTTTTCATATATTAAGACGTTCGGCCCATTAGTTTGGCAATTAAAAGACCTTTCGCTCCATTTCTTTTGTGCTATATACTGTAGGTGTAATTTAGGAGAAACCGGCCTTTGGCCGGGATATTTTTCTACTGAATAATGTACAAATTTATCTAGAAGGGGGATATTGGGGATGTATTTTTTAAGCTTGATGGAGGTCTAGGGAGGAAACTAAAAACAAAATTATAAATACATAAATAAATCTACCACTAAATAAACCCTCCCCCCATAATTACCTCTATTGTGTATTTTGTATACTGCTGTTTGCGGATGATACAGTTCTGATGAGTGATAATGAATGGGAGTTGCAGGGTCTGGTAAATGAGTTTGGAACAGTGTGCGAAAAACGGAATTTGAAGGTAAATACGGGGAAGAGCAAGGTTATGGTCTTCGAAAGGGGTGAAGTCACAGAGTGTGAGGTGAAGCTGAACGGTCAGGCTATGGAGATCGTCAACTCTTTTAAGTATCTGGGCAGTGTGTTGAGTAAAGATGGGACTATGGATGAAGAGGTGCGGGAGAGGGTACAACAGGGGAAGAGGGTTGTAGGAACGCTAAAAGCAGTAACAAGAAATAGGGTGGTCAGTATGGAAGTGAAGAAGTCCTTGCATGACAGTGTGGTAATCCCGACACTGACTTACGGAAGCGAAGCATGGACGTTGGTTGAGAGACTCAGACCAAGAGTGAGAGCAGTGGAAATGAATTACTTAAGGAGTGCGTGCGGAGTTACATGGAGGGATAGACAGACTAATGAGGAAGTAAGAAGGAGGTGTGGTGTGGAGGTAGATGTGCTGGAAAGTGTGAAAAGGAACAACTTGAGATGGTTCGGCCATATGGAACGTATGGAAAGCGAGAGAATGACTAAGAGGGTGTATGAGAGCGAGGTGGAGGGACAGAGGGGGAGAGGTAGACCGAATATGAGGTGGAAGGATGGAGTGAGGAAGTACAGGAACGAAGGTGGTGCTGGTTGGGGGGAGGGGCGTCGACTGACTGGGGACAGAGGTGCATGGGGGCGGTTCGTTCGTGGCCACCCCTTCGGGGATCACGGCGTCAGGCAATAGATAGATAGATAGATAGTGTATTTTGTACAAGTCGATGCTCATTATTACCTCTATTGTGTGTTTTGTACAAGTCGATGCTCATTATTACTGATTAGAGAGTAATTAAGGGGGGAGGAGTTATTTTCTGGTCGATTTTTTTATTTATTTGTTATTTACCGTATACAGTATATTACTTTTCTAATTTCCTCCATCTAACTGCAAAAAAAAAAAAAAAAAACAGGATCCCCTTCAAGATATATTTGCACATTTTCGGTAGAAAAATTCGGCCGGTTGCTCCTAAATTACAGGCTCGCTATCGCTCGCCAGGGAAAAAAATCGACACCTAAATGACACGAATGACAAAGAAAAGGGGCGAAAGGTCTTAAAATCGCCAACATAACGAACGTCTTAAAATCTGAAAACGTATGGGGCTAAACATGAGGGAGAAAGGTGTTCAGAAAAACGACCCATCTCCCCTTAACATAAGTAGGAAAAATGTATTGAATATTTTCGTTAAAGGTCGTGATGATGATTTGGTTGTTGTTATTGTTTTTGTTGTTGTTGTCGTTCTTGTAGTCGTTGTCGTTGTCGTTGTTGTTGCTGTTGTTGTCGTTGTTGCTGTTGTTGTTGTCGTTGTTGTTGTTGTTGTTGTTGTTGTCGTTGTTGCTGCTGTTGTTGTTGTTGTTGTTGTTGTTGTTGTTGTGGTCTTTGGTGGAATGTTTTGAACCACTCATTATGTAAATGTATATGAGTGTCAAACCGGAGCCATTTTGTGTTTAGACTTGAATACATACACTACACTACACTTAATATGAAATAGCATAGTTTAAGCCATTTTATCACTTCCGAAGACATAATTGTAACTATAAACTCTAATTTAATCTTTACATATACAATAATTAACACTAACAATAATGGACTTGGCCTTCGTTTGACACACTAAGGGTGGCCGACTTGAGACAGAGCCCGAACAGAAACAACATTAAAGGTTCCGATTCTTAAGGTCCGGGACCACTTTCGGGTTCCCTCGCCCCTTTCTCTGTGTCGTCTAGTAGGGTAAGTCTACAAGGGGAGGAAGATTCCTAGCCACCTGCCCCCAGAAGGAAAAGTAGGCCAGTAAAAGAGACAGACAGAAACGGCTAAGGTTGGGTAGAGGATGCCAAACCTCACTCTGGATAGGACCAGCCCTCACCCAGGAATATATGTACATTTATAATCGGAACATTTATTTCAGTTATATATTTGTAAACAAAAATAGAGTAGGCTAGTTGCTATGCATAGTGTAGCTGGGTGCAGGACATGATTATTTAAATATCCAGTATTCGATAAATGGATATCAATCGTAGTCATGTACTGTACTTATAACTGTCTTGATGGTGTAATGCTTAGAGTGTTTAAGATCTGTATGTGGTAACCCAGGTTCGAATCCCGGTAGGATCACATGCTTTCATTAATTTAATTGGGAGGTGTTTGGTGTTGGGAGTGGAATGAATACATTAGATTAGTTTATATTAAATAATAGTCACAACAATTTTCAAATAGTGGTGCGAGCGCTAGTGAATTACTCTGATCCCATTGGAGATACTGGGATATAAAAGACCAGATTATTATTATGATAATTATCATTATTATTAGTAGTAGTAGTAATAGTAGTAGTAGTAGTAGGATTGAAGTTGCATGGTATAGAGTAGTAGTATAGTAGAATAGTAGAAATAGAGTAATAAATTAATATCAAAGAAGTAGTAGTAGTAGCATTACCTCCGCCATAGAAGTAGTAGTAGTAGCATTACCTCCGCCATAGAAGTAGTAGTAGTAGCATTACCTCCGCCATAGAAGTAGTAGTAGTAGCATTACCTCCGCCATAGAAGTAGTAGTAGTAGCATTACCTCCGCCATAGAAGTAGTAGTAGTAGCATTACCTCCGCCATAGAAGTAGTAGTAGTAGCATTACCTCCGCCATAGAAGTAGTAGTAGTAGCATTACCTCCGCCATAGAAGTAGTAGTAGTAGTAGCATTACCTCCGCCATAGAAGTAGTAGTAGTAGCATTACCTCCGCCATAGAAGTAGTAGTAGTAGCATTACCTCCGCCATAGAAGTAGTAGTAGTAGCATTACCTCCGCCATAGAAGTAGTAGTAGTAGCATTACCTCCGCCATAGAAGTAGTAGTAGTAGCATTACCTCCGCCATAGAAGTAGTAGTAGTAGCATTACCTCCGCCATAGAAGTAGTAGTAGTAGCATTACCTCCGCCATAGAAGTAGTAGTAGTAGCATTACCTCCGCCATAGAAGTTGGATGAAGTTATGAGCAAAAGCGAGCCAGTGATTAAAACAAGAATCGGCCTTCGGCCGGGACATTTTTCTACCGAAAAATGTACAAATTTACCTTGAAGGGTGGCCTTGGGTGTATTTTTTTACGTGGGGATGATCGTTTTTCCGGCACCGTCCTTTAAACTTTATTCTGGCTACTATTAGACGATTATATTCAGTTTAAAAAGGGCCTCCATCACCGCAGATCCTTCTTAATTTAAGTGCACAAAATCGTCTAAATATAGCTATAATAAAATTAGAAAGACGTAGCCGGTACAGAAGGGGTTAAGCTTGATGGAGGTCTAAGGAGGGAACTAAATATTACATAAATAAATCTACCAAATAATAAACCGTATCCCCCTCCTCTTAATATGCCGGTGTCTTTAAAGAGGACCTACCCTATACCACCGCGGGAACTAGAGAGAGACAGAGAGAGAGAGAGAGAGGAAGGGATGTGGCCAAGTACTGTATCTACCTGGCGTTGGTGAAAAGGGTTAAAGGGGAGTTGGTTTTATTAGTCAACTGTACTAAGGTTGATTTCACTTTTTGTTTTACCCATACAGTACCGGTGGCGACATTTCCCCTATATTTTGCAAACTAATATATGGAGAAAAAAAAAATATATACCGGTACTGTATATACCCGATATATACTGTATATATATATATATATATATATATATATATATACTGTAAATATACTCAGTCACATACCCCATTGCTGGGGGTGGCCGACACGAGACAGAGTCCGAACAGTAACCACATTTAAAGTGCCTATTCTCAGGGTCTGGGACCACTTTCGCGTTCCCTCGCCCCTTACTCTGTCTCGTCGAGTAGAAGAATTATGCAAGGGGAGGAGGATTCCTAGCCCCCTGCCCCCAGAAGGAAAAGTAGGACTGTAAAAGAGACAGACATAAACAGCTGACTAATAGGCGACTTTATTCAACTGAGGAGGAACGTCTGTCAATTAAAAAGGCTACACACTATTTTAATTTATCCTTTTTTTATGTGTATGAAGGAGACAAAAGGCAAAGCTGCATGTAACAAGTGACCCACCAAATTACAAGAGTGACAGAGAGCCAAGTGCAGTACCTGCAAGGGGGGGGGGGGGGGAGTTGTTTTGATTACTCTGTACTTTGCTTGATTTTTTTATTTTATTTTTTTTCCCTTGAGGATTTTGACGCATTTTGACACCAGTTTATTCTGTCTGTCATTAGACGATATTATACAACTTAGGATGGGTCTGTGGGACATCACAGATTAAAGAATGGGAATAGTAAGGATTTTTATATAAAACTACCTTTTGTATCCAAGTCATATAAATTCATCTCTCTCTCTCTCTCTCTTTATATATATATATATATATATATATATATATATATATATATATATATATATATATATTGTATATTGCACCAATCGTATCGTTAATCAATCATGACATATTAATTACTTCTGTTTAATTAATTATACACAAATACTAACAATGCTAACAAGTAACAATATGAATTCAGTGCCACAGTTAAGTTGTCCAAGCTAATGAAATAATACTCAATATTCATTAACTTTCCCTGAGGACAATAAGTATTAAGGGGGTAGTATTCGCTTTTTCTGGACCCCTTTCTCCCTCGTGTTTAGCATAATAGTTTTGAGATTTTTAGACGTTCGTTTCGCTATTTTGGCGATTTTAAGACCTTTCACCCCATTTCGTTGTCAGTATTAAGACTTTTCGCATTATAAAGGTGTCGATTTTATCCTGGCGATCAACAGCGAGCCCGTAATGTTGGAAGAATCGGCCGGAACATTTTTCTACCGAAAAATTTACAAATTAATCTAGAAGGGGGATCTAATGGATATTTTTTTAAATGTGATGGAGGTCTAGGGAGGAAACTAGAAAAATAATGAATGCATGCACAAATCGCCCAAAAAAATGAACCATCCCCCCTGATTAGTAATTTATGAATGAATGAATATCCCCACAAGTAGTTGCCCAAGAGGAATTATTTATACGGTCAAGGCGGTGTCACACGAGCGATTTTCCCTCAATATTTAAGGGAGGTCAACTGTTTTTTTTTTGTTATCTTACTCTCCTTTTCTCTCTTTCTCTGGCTTGTATCCGTTCGGCCCCATTCAGCCAACTGTTTTAAGACGTTTATCCCCATCCAGGTGTCGATTTCTTCCTCGCGAGCGATAGCGAGCCATCGTTGTATGGAGAAATCCGGCTTCGTCGGAGACATTTTTCTATCGAAAAATTTACAAATTTAGCTTGCTGTCAAAACAAAATATATATATGCTGGCTCGCTACAGCTCGTCAGGATAATATTGACACCTGGATGGGGGTAAACGTCTTAAAACAGTAAGCTGAATGGGGCCGAATGGATATAACCCAGAGAGAAAGGGAGAGAGAGAGATAAAAAAAACACGATGTGGGCTCCCTTAAGGGCTTTTTTTGTGTGGCAGCTTCAAAATATGCGTTCCATAATGAGAAAACTACCTATGCCCTGTTTTCTTTCATCTGACGGTAATTTGTAAAGTTCCCATCAAGATTTCTCGGTTATTTTTAAGATTTTGTAGTGAAATAGGGTGCTAATTATACACACTTGGCCTAATTATGATGCAGAGACAGAGTGGTTTCATATTTTTTCATTAGGTATCGATAAATTAGCTGCTAAGTGATTCATTTTACCGTCAGAGGAAATGAAACAGAATATAACATAATCAACCTTCGATCTAATTTCCGATTCCAATGTGAAAGTCTCAAAATATTGCCAGAAAAAACTTGGTCACCGAAAATTGCCGGAAAAAGCGCTCATGTTCATTTAGTAGACTGTATAATAGTCTTGCGAGCCGTGGCATAGTCAGTAGAGCGTCGGTTGCTGATCAAAGGTTCGGTGGATCGAGCCCTCACTATCAAAATGTTATTGGTAGATGTCAAGCCCGGGCAACTTTACCTAGCAATTCGCGACAAACGCCTCCTATACCCCATTTCAAGATATATTTGTACATTTTTCGGTAGAAAAATTTCCCGGCCAAAGGCCGGTTCCTTAACAAATTACAGGCTCGCTATCACTCGCCAGGAAAAAAATCGACACCTAAACAGCACGAAAGGTCTTAATATTGACAAAGTAATGGGGCGAAAGGTCTCAAAATCGCCAAACTAGTTAACGAACGTCTTAAAATCGTCAAACTAATGGGTCTAAACATGAGGAAGAAGGGGGTCCATAAAAAGCGAAGACCTCCCCCTTAAAGGTCAACTCCAGGGATGAAACCTATTCAAACTACCATGTCCATTGGGATCTGCTTGGTTTTAGGGATATGATACTGAAGAACTTTCATCAATGTGTCCTAACTACATTGAAATATAGCTTATCTAAGTTATTTTATGTGGCGATAACTGGTGTGTTTACCATGACGTCATAGGATGGAATGGCTCTGTGTAGACTCTTTGTAAATTTAACACAATTGTCTAATAGTAGCCGGAAAATAATACAAATATCAAAGGAATGGGTCACAGTTTAATGAAATGGGTAACACAATAAACACATCAATGAAAATAAAATACTAATTAAAGTCTGTTTATTTTAAGGGGGAGATAGTCGTTTTTTCTGGACCTCCTTCTCCCTCATGTTTAGCATATTAGTTTTCAGATTTGAAGACGTTCGTTTCATTAGTTTGGTGATTTTAAGACCTTTCGCCCCCATTTCTTTGTCAATATCAAGACCTTTCGTGCCATTTAGGTGTCGATTTTTGTTCCTGGCGAGCGATAGCAAGCCTGTACTTAAGGAGGGACCGTGAGGTAGAAAGAATACGGCGTATATAATTCATGTTGACACCACCCTTCATTTATAGGTACAGTTGGCCAAATAAGTCGTGGCGCCGCTGTCATTACATTTTGCTCGCTGTATGCTGTATTAATGTCTGTCAGATGTTGCATAGGGTGTGTGAAGATAGGAACATGTTTTTATATCTCGCTCGAAACGATGAAGTAATGCTTAGATATTGCTGATACCAATTATTGATCGAAATATACTTGGTGCCGCGACATCACTTATTTGGCCGACTGTACTGTACTGCTAAACAGAGCCATCCGGTGTGAGAGACTGCCCATCCGTCTCGTATTGCTCAGGAACTATAATAACTTCTCTCGATTTTGAGCCGAGCGCGCCAGCCGAAATAGACATCCCTCGGTTTGTATACAGTTAAACCAATGATAGCTCCCTTCCCCCTTAAACCCTCTCTCACACACACACACACTCTCTCTCTCTCTCTTTCTCCCCCTCTCTCCCCTCTCTCTCTCTCTCTCTCTCTCTCTCTCTGTCTTCTGGGAAAGGCCTTAATCTCTTCCCGGGAACAAAAAAGTGAGCAAACCCCCACAAATATTTATGTTTATGAAAAACAAGGTATTGTTTGTGGTGGTCTTTGTAATAGCCCCCCCCCCCCCCCCCCAAACACACACACACACACACACACACACGCACTTTATTCCAAACCTCCTCCTCCTTCTCTACGGCTCAACCCTCTCTACTGGCTTTTCTTCATAGTTCTCTTTTTTTTTTTTCTTCTTCTTTTTCTTCGTCGTCGTTTTTTTTCTTCTTCTTCTTCTTCTTCTTCTTCTTCTTCATTGTCATCGTCATCATCATCTTTATCATCATTATCCTCCCCCTCCTCCTCCTCCTCCTCATCATCATCATCAGCTTAGGAAGGATCTAATGGTAGCTCAAAGGATTAATTGCGATCGTCTGTAGCCTTTTTTATGGGTAGACGTCCTTCATAAGCTGAATAAAATCGTCTAATAATTGTCAGAATATAATGAAAAGGACGTCACCGGTACTAAGGGGAGATTTTTAGTTTGCTTCCTAGACCTCCACCAAGCTTTAAAATATACCCCGAAGACCCCCCTTCGATATAAATTTGTACATTTTTCGGTAGCAAAATGTCCCATTCGATGGCCGGTTCCTCCTATAATTATTACAGGCTTGCTATCGCTCGCCAGGAAAAAAACTCGACACCTAAATGGCATGAAAGTTCTTAAAATTGACAGTAATGGGGCAAAAGGTCTGACAATTACCAAACTAAAGGGGCGAACGTCTTAAAATTTTAAAACTAATGGGGCTAAACATGAGGGAGTAAGGGGTCCAGAAGAAAAAAATCCCTCAAGTGGAAATCTCCTCTTAACCCCTGTAATGGCGACTAGAAAGTGGTGCCCCTTGAAATTTAACCTCATTTGTACCGGTGACGTCTTTTTGTTTTATTGTTGCAACTACTAATCGATTTTATTCAGTTTAGGAAGGACCTCTGGCAATTGACAGGCTTTGCAGTATCTCACTTAACCCTTTTTACTACCACATATATATCCTTCTTAAACTGCACACAATCGTCTAGACATAGCAATAATAAAATTGAAAAGACGTCGCCGGTACAGATGGGGTTATTAAGGGCAGATCTCCACTTGAGGGATTTTTTTCTTGACCCCTTTCTCCCTCATGTTTAGCCCCATTGCTTTTGATATTATAAAACGTTCGCCCCATTAGTTTAGCGATTTTAAGAACTTTCACCCCATATTAAGACCTTTCGTGCCATTCAGGTGTCGATTTTATCCTGGCGAGCGATAGCGAGCCTGTTATTTAAGAGGAGCCGGCCTTTGGCCGGGACATTTTTCTACCGAAAAATGTACAAATTTATCTTGAAAGGGGGTCAAGGGGGTGACATTCTTAGATTGCTGGAGGAGTAGGAAACAAACTAAAAACCTCCCCTTAATAGGTAATGTCTGATGTGCAGCGGAACACGAAATAATGAAAACAATAATGCGTACTTCAGAAATTAAGGCTATAGCTGATACAACAAACCTTTTTAGCACACAGTTCCTTCTATGGGGATTCCAAGTGTTGCATATATTAAGTAACACCCCGTTATTGATGCACTTGAATACACTTTTTAAAACATATGGTTCTCCCGGGATTCGAACTCGGGACACCACACCCAGAACATGAGCATCTATAAACCATTACACCACCAATATTATCAGGATGTATGTATGTATTTACTCAGGCACATACCCCATTGCTGAGGGTGGCCGACTCGAGACAAGGGACCGAACGGAAACCTTAAAAGTTCTAATTCTTAGGGTCCGGGACCACTTTCGCGTTCCCTCGCCCCTTTCTCTGTCTCGTTGAGTAGGTGAAATTTAAAAAGGGAGGAAGATTAGCTGTTTTTATCCGTCTCTTGTACTGTCCTTGCCCCCAGAAGGAAAAGTAGGACAGTAAAAGAGACATCCAGAAACAGCAAAGGCTGGGTAGAGGATGCCACCAAACCTCACTCTGGATAGGACCAGCCCTCAGGATACCACTCTCAATAACAAGATACCAGGCAGAAAAGGTCCCACACTTGAATCACGTCCGGTAAAAGTGAACACATGTATTCTGGTGTTCGGTATTAAAGGGAGATCTCCACTTGAGGGATTTTTTTCTTGACCCCTTTCTCCCTCATGTTTAGCGCCATTGCTTTTGATATTATAAAACGTTCGCCCCATTAGTTTAGCGATTTTAAGAACTTTCACCCCATAATAAGACCTTTCGTGCCATTCAGGTGTCGATTTTATCCAGGCGAGCGATAGCGAGCCTGTAATTTAAGAGGAACCGGCCTTTGACCGGGACATTTTTCTACCGAAAAATGTACAAATTTATCTTGAAAAGGACTCAAGGGGGTATAATTTTTAGCTTGATGGAGGTCTAGGGAACAAAGTAAATACCTCCCCTTAAAGGGGTAGAGTCTGAGAGAGAGAGAGAGAGAGAGAGAGAGAGAGTGAGAACGAGAGAGAGGAGAGAGAGAGAGAAAGTGAGAGATAGAGATAAATAGAGAGAATGAGAGTGAGAGTGTGTGTGTGGGGGGGGGGGGGGGCAGAGAGCTATAGAAGTTTCCCCTAGTGGCTCATAGGTTCAGCAGACCCATTAGGGAGATTTCCACTTGAGGGATATTTTTTCTGGAACCCCTTTCTCCCTCACGTTTAGCCCCAGTGCTTTTGAGATTTTAAGACGTTCGCTCCATTACTTTGTCGATTTTAAGAACTTTCGCCCCATTTCTGTCAATTTTAAGACCTTTCGTGCCATTTAGGTGTGGATTTTTTACTGGCTTGTATTTAAAGAGGAACTGGTCTTCGATCGGGACTGTTTTTCTATAGAAAAATGTACACATTTATCTTGAAAGGGGGTCTAGGGGGTGTAATTTTAAGATTGATGGAGGTCTAGGGAACCAACTAAAAACCTCCTCTTAAGTCAGTCATACCTTACCTTACTTAAATTAACCCCTTCAGCACCATGACGCCTTCTTACCTCTGATTCTGGCTAAAGTTAGACGATTGTATGGAGCTTGCGAAGGAACTGTGTGTTTTAGACTTAAAGGGTATATTGATAATTATCGTATTAACCCACTCAAGTCGTAGAGGGAGAGTATAATATAAAGAAAATCGTCAAGGAGTAACCAGAGTATGATGAAATTCTCTCTCTCTCTCTCTCTATATATATATATATATATATATTGCTTATGTTATGTCACAAATACTCTTGAGTTACATGGATTAATGTATATAACCTCACTAGGATTCGATCCACGGTCCATCAGATTGTTGGACCGTGCTTCTGACCACTCGGACGCAGTGTATATGTCACGCAACTCGATCCCTGTATTCATAGGACCCCCCCCCCCCACCCTCTCCACCACCACCACCACCCCCGCGGATCAGATAAGGTTAAATGTCGGAACTGAAACACACCTTTAAGGGGAGGTTTTAAAATTTGTTCCCCAGACCTCCATCAGACTTAAAATTACACCCCCTAGACCCCCTTTTAAGATAAATGTGTACATTAATTAATCGATAGAAAAATGTCCCGGCCAAAGGCCGACTTCTCTTTAATAACAGACTCGCTATCACTCGCTAGGAAAAAAAATTACACCTAGATGGTACGAAAAGTAACAAAATTGACATAAATGGGGCGAAAGTTCTTTAAATGGCCAAACTAATGGGGTGAACGTCTTAAAATTTCATAAGCAATGGGGTTAAGCATGACAAAAATGGGGTCCCGAAAAAACGACAACCTCCCCTTTAATTGAATGGCTGGACCAGACACCGCTCCTGTAATATCCCGCGCGTGTGGCTGTTTGGCTTTATAATTTCAGTCTGGCTATATGGAGACGATTTTGTGCAGTTTAAGAAGGATCTGTGGTAGTAAAAAGAGTTAGGTGAGATAGTTCGAAGCCTGTTGATTGCTGGAGGCCCTTGGAGCATGTATTTCAATTCATTCTCCTAGTAGGATTTCCTTTCTAAATATATATAGGCAAAGGTTAAGTTTCCTTTTTCACGCCTTGGTGTAGTCACTGTATTGGATTCAAGCTTGGACACTCGTCCTGGCTGTTGGAGGTTCGAGTCCGGCTGGGAGTATAAAAACACATATATACAGTATATATATATATATATATATATATATATATATATATATATATATATATATATATATATCTATATATATATATATATATATATATATATATATATATATATATATATATATATATATATATATATATACTGTATATATATATAGTCTCAAATTGTTGCCAAAATACTGTTAAGGGTCAAAATTGTCGGAACAGGCCCTCGTGTAAACCCTGGTACCGTGTTTTATTCCTCCAAGGGATAAAACACTCGGCCGCCCCTTTCACAGCCGCAAGGTTTTTGCCGCGGGTGTGGACAATGGAGGAGCTTCACGAGGTAACAACGGTACAGTCAGGATCAATAGTTCCAACCACCCTTAAGGGGAGATGGGCCGGTCTTATGGACCCCATTCTTCCTCGTGTTAAGCCCCATTAGTTATGAGATTATATGACGTTCGGCCCATTACTTTGGCGATTATAACGCTTTTCACCCTATTTTGGTTGGTCAATTTTAAGACCTTTCGTGCCATTTAGGTGTGGATGTTTTCCTAGCGAGCGATAGCGAGCCTGAAGTTTTAAGAGGAATCGGCTTTCAGCCGGGACATTTTTCTACCGAAAAAGGTACAAATGTATCTTGAAGGGGGGTCTAGGGGGTGTTTTTCTAAGCTTTATGGAGGTGTAGAGAGGACACTAAAAAAAATTACAAAAACAAATATATAAATTAGCAAATAAATAAGCCCATTCCCCCCCCCCCCCCCCTAAGGGGGAGGTTTTTAGTTTGTTCCCTAGACCTCCATCAAGCTTAAAATTACACCCCAAAGACCCCCTTTCAAGATAAATTTGTAAATTTGTCGGTAGAGAAATGTCCTGACCGAAGGCCGGTTCCTCTTAAATTACATTCTCGCTATCGCTCGCCAGGAAAAAAATCGACACCTAAATGGCACGAAAGGTCTTAACGTCCTTCCCAAGCTTAGTGAAATCATCTAATAGCTGCCAGAATATAGTGAAAACAAAGTGACCGGTACTGGATGGGTTAACCCCTTGAGGACCATGACGCGTTCATGACGTGTAAAGAACCCCCTACGAGGGTTTGGTGCCTCTTTAGCGTGCGGTCTACCACGCACCCTTGGCCTATTGCTACTTAATGGCTACTATGAAATACTAGGAACCCGCACTAGATGGTAGGTGAGGGTTAGTTTTGTATCCCATTTACTGGGAACTAGGAACCCGCACTAGATGGTAGGTGAGGGTTAGTTTTGTATCCCATTTACTGGGAACTAGGAACCCGCACTAGATGGTAGGTGAGGGTTAGTTTTGTATCCCATTTACTGGGAACTAGGAACCCGCACTAGATGGTAGGTGAGGGTTAGTTTTGTATCCCATTTACTGGGAACTAGGAACCCGTACTAGATGGTAGGTGAGGGTTAGTTTTGTATCCCATTTACTGGGAACTAGGAACCCGCACTAGATGGTAGGTGAGGGTTAGTTTTGTATCCCATTTACTGGGAACTAGGAACCCGCACTAGATGGTAGGTGAGGGTTAGTTTTGTATTCCATTTACTGGTAACTAGGAACCCGCACTAGATGGTAGGTGAGGGTTAGTTTTGTATCCCATTTACTGGGAACTAGGAACCCGTACTAGATGGTAGGTGAGGGTTAGTTTTGTATCCCATTTACTGGATACTAGGAACCCGTACTAGATGGTAGGTGAGGGTTAGTTTTGTATCCCATTTACTGGATACTAGGAACCCGTACTAGATGGTAGGTGAGGGTTAGTTTTGTATCCCATTTACTGGATACTAGGAACCCGTACTAGATGGTAGGTGAGGGTTAGTTTTGTATCCCATTTACTGGGAACTAGGAACCGTACTAGATGGTAGGTGAGGGTTAGTTTTGTATCCCATTTACTGGATACTAGGAACCCGTACTAGATGGTAGGTGAGGGTTAGTTTTGTATCCCATTTACTGGATACTAGGAACCCGTACTAGATGGTAGGTGAGGGTTAGTTTTGTATCCCATTTACTGGATACTAGGAACCCGTACTAGATGGTAGGTGAGGGTTAGTTTTGTATCCCATTTACTGGGAACTAGGAACCCGTACTAGATGGTAGGTGAGGGTTAGTTTTGTATCCCATTTACTGGATACTAGGAACCCGTACTAGATGGTAGGTGAGGGTTAGTTTTGTATCCCATTTACTGGGAACTAGGAACCCGTACTAGATGGTAGGTGAGGGTTAGTTTTGTATCCCATTTACTGGATACTAGGAACCCGTACTAGATGGTAGGTGAGGGTTAGTTTTGTATCCCATTTACTGGATACTAGGAACCCGTACTAGATGGTAGGTGAGGGTTAGTTTTGTATCCCATTTACTGGATACTAGGAACCCGCACTAGATGGTAGGTGAGGGTTAGTTTTGTATTCCATTTACTGGGAACTAGGAATCCGTACTAGATGGTAGGTGAGGGTTAGTTTTGTATTCCATTTACTGGGAACTAGGAATCCGTACTAGATGGTAGGTGAGGGTTAGTTTTGTATCCCATTTACTGGATACTAGGAACCCGCACTAGATGGTAGGTGAGGGTTAGTTTTGTATCCCATTTACTGGATACTAGGAACCCGTACTAGATGGTAGGTGAGGGTTAGTTTTGTATTCCATTTACTGGGAACTAGGAATCCGTACTAGATGGGAGGTGAGGGTTAGTTTTGTATCCCATTTACTGGATACTAGGAACCCGTACTAGATGGTAGGTGAGGGTTAGTTTTGTATCCCATTTACTGGGAACTAGGAACCCGTACTAGATGGTAGGTGAGGGTTAGTTTTGTATCCCATTTACTGGATACTAGGAACCCGTACTAGATGGTAGGTGAGGGTTAGTTTTGTATCCCATTTACTGGATACTAGGAACCCGTACTAGATGGTAGGTGAGGGTTAGTTTTGTATCCCATTTACTGGGAACTAGGAACCCGTACTAGATGGTAGGTGAGGGTTAGTTTTGTATCCCATTTACTGGATACTAGGAACCCGTACTAGATGGTAGGTGAGGGTTAGTTTTGTATCCCATTTACTGGATACTAGGAACCCGTACTAGATGGTAGGTGAGGGTTAGTTTTGTATCCCATTTACTGGGAACTAGGAACCCGTACTAGATGGTAGGTGAGGGTTAGTTTTGTATCCCATTTACTGGATACTAGGAACCCGTACTAGATGGTAGGTGAGGGTTAGTTTTGTATCCCATTTACTGGGAACTAGGAACCCGTACTAGATGGTAGGTGAGGGTTAGTTTTGTATCCCATTTACTGGATACTAGGAACCCGTACTAGATGGTAGGTGAGGGTTAGTTTTGTATCCCATTTACTGGATACTAGGAACCCGTACTAGATGGTAGGTGAGGGTTAGTTTTGTATCCCATTTACTGGATACTAGGAACCCGCACTAGATGGTAGGTGAGGGTTAGTTTTGTATTCCATTTACTGGGAACTAGGAATCCGTACTAGATGGTAGGTGAGGGTTAGTTTTGTATTCCATTTACTGGGAACTAGGAATCCGTACTAGATGGTAGGTGAGGGTTAGTTTTGTATCCCATTTACTGGATACTAGGAACCCGCACTAGATGGTAGGTGAGGGTTAGTTTTGTATCCCATTTACTGGATACTAGGAACCCGTACTAGATGGTAGGTGAGGGTTAGTTTTGTATTCCATTTACTGGGAACTAGGAATCCGTACTAGATGGTAGGTGAGGGTTAGTTTTGTATCCCATTTACTGGATACTAGGAACCCGTACTAGATGGTAGGTGAGGGTTAGTTTTGTATCCCATTTACTGGGAACTAGGAACCCGTACTAGATGGTAGGTGAGGGTTAGTTTTGTATCCCATTTACTGGATACTAGGAACCCGTACTAGATGGTAGGTGAGGGTTAGTTTTGTATCCCATTTACTGGATACTAGGAACCCGTACTAGATGGTAGGTGAGGGTTAGTTTTGTATCCCATTTACTGGGAACTAGGAACCCGTACTAGATGGTAGGTGAGGGTTAGTTTTGTATCCCATTTACTGGATACTAGGAACCCGTACTAGATGGTAGGTGAGGGTTAGTTTTGTATCCCATTTACTGGATACTAGGAACCCGTACTAGATGGTAGGTGAGGGTTAGTTTTGTATCCCATTTACTGGGAACTAGGAACCCGTACTAGATGGTAGGTGAGGGTTAGTTTTGTATCCCATTTACTGGATACTAGGAACCCGTACTAGATGGTAGGTGAGGGTTAGTTTTGTATTCCATTTACTGGGAACTAGGAATCCGTACTAGATGGTAGGTGAGGGTTAGTTTTGTATCCTATTTACTGGGAACTAGGAACCCGTACTAGATGGTAGGTGAGGGTTAGTTTTGTATCCCATTTACTGGATACTAGGAACCCGCACTAGATGGTAGGTGAGGGTTAGTGTTGTATCCCATTTACTGGATACTATAGTCTATTTTTTTCCAGCTGAGGGTAAATTCTAAATTGTCACGTTTTTATCTTAGTTACTCAGCTACTGTATAAGGTAGATTTTGTAGCGAAATATGATGTTCATTATGAAAACTTGGCATTAATATGACACACAGCAATAGTAGTTTCATATATTTCCATTAAGTATCGATAAATCAGCTACTAAGGGATTCAATTTACCATCAGCTGGAAAAAAAAAATAGAGCATAGGAACCCGCACTAGCTGGTAGGTGGTGTAGGTGGTGTACATTATTTGACCTCCACCACAGAAGAGGCTGTCTGCACCGGATAGTGGCAGGCGCTGGGGTCGCCGCATCCCTATACAATTAGAAATGTAGACATGTAGAAAGAAAAACAGATAGAAAAGGCTATGGGAAGTAGAGGACACCATCTCTCACTCTGACAAAGGGTCTGCCCACCATTGAATATTGTACCTAGTCGATTTATGGAAGACAATAAAGGATGAAATAATACCAAATTGGACTAAGACCTACTGACATCGTGTCAGTAGGTCTTAGTCCAATTTGGTCCGAGAGAGGTCATTTTGAGTCCTTTGTTTCGCCCCATTAGTTTGCAGACGTTTTACAAACATTACTATGGGGATAACAAGACGTTTCATCCCATTCAGGTGTCGATTCTTTTTCTGGGCAAGTGATAGCGAGCCTGTAACTTATACAAAATTGGCTTGCGGCCGAGACGATTTAAAAAAATAAAATAAAAAATAATAATATACATTTAGTTTGAAAGGGGTAGGGATTTAATAGTTTGATGGAA